>JAIUZE010033095.1:0-25379 GCA_022085475.1 Heliosperma pusillum | reverse complement strand
GATGCGTCAGTTCTTACAGGGACTAACCGTAGTTCCTAGTTCGGATGACCCGATCACCATCTTTTGTGATAATAGTGGTGCCATCTTCCAGGCTAAGGAGCTTAAGTCCAGCAACAAGTCTAGGCATGTACAACGGAAGGCTCACATGATCCGAGATTACGTGGAGCAAAGGGAGATAGTGATAGACAAGATTGCTAGGATGATAACGTTGCAGATCCTCTCACTAAACCGTTAAGATATGATAGGCAAGAAGGGCACGTTATTTCCATGGGAATTAAGCGTGTTCCTGAGTTGTATTAATTGTTTTATATGGATTAGACACCTGTATCTTTTTCATAAAACTATTAATAAAATCATCGTTATGTTTTATATTTTGTTTTTCATGTGGGTTGTACAGACAACATTGAACACCACAAAGTGAACTGAATTACATTATATTTGTTTTGGGTCCGTAATTGCCTACATGAGCTGATAACTCTGGCAATTATTTTGTGACGTCGATTGATGGTGGGTTCAACGAGCCATAAGTCAAACTGTTGACTGATCGATCATAGATGCGGGTTATAATGATACTGCGCAGGACAATTTTGTGGCAACGTTATGGAGTCCTAAATGTTTCAGAACATTAGGTGCCAGGTCGTGGATAGGACATCCATAGTGTTCCTAGAGTCGATTCTTTTGACTATCGACTGTCTCTTGAGATAAAGACAGTTTTTGGGTGAGTTTGGTTTCTTTCTCATGGTCGACCGTAATAGGAGGCTAAGTAGATTTTCACTGGGTCATTTCATACTGCGCTTGTATCTGCAAGTTTCGAGTTGAAGAAAATATCCAACCTTTATCAGGATATGATATTTCTCAGGGCCACTCGAGGAGCTGTAACTGAAATGCATGGCCATGCTCGAATGAAGATTCGTTTATCAGTAAGTTACTCTCTAGTCGGGGAAACCACTCTTGATACTAATCACTTGTAAACTACGACCTTTGTGAATACGGACTTTGAAAATTGGTTTACATTGAGTGGAAGAAATTTAAATGGATATGAGAATCGGTTATCGCAGATACACTTGTACGGACAAGTGGGAGATTGTTGGAGCCAGTGTCCTCCACAGTTAGTGCAATAACATAAATAAATCTCTGTAGGTTTCACAGGGTATACTTTGTATTATAATCAGTTGATTAACGTTTATCGATAACGGTTGGCTTGCTAGATAAGTTTGACGTTATTGTCATACAGATGGCGGTGATCAACTGGTCCCTAAAAGTCACACCTATAGGATGTGTTTGAGAGATGTGATTATTTGAGAAAATAATCATATTGATGCCCTATTATATGACTAAAAGGTTAGTCAGTGTATTTGACTAAAAGGTTAGTCAATGTGATGATGAGACGATTATTTAATAACGATTAAATAATATGAGCTGAGACGAATTAAAAGTAATTCGTAATTAAATATAAACTGTTGTATTTAATTAGCATATATATAATGTAAGCTTATGCGAATTAAAAGGTTAATTCGTAATTGAATATAAAATGTTATATTAGCAAATTATAATTATACGGATAATTATAATTAACGTATATATTATACGATTGTCATATTAAATGACATTTATAATAATAATAAACATTATATATTAAAGCGAATTTAGCCGGGAAACAGTCCAGATTCAATCTGGAATTTTCGGTCCATGGGTAGTTGTTTTGAGGAGACAAATCTCCTCATAAAAGACCTATAGGAGCCGTGAGAAAGGTATAGAGGTGAGGAGAAAATTCTAACCTAATTGCTATTCTCACTGTAGCCTCCATCACACAAAAACACAAAAAAAACTAAAAGTTAACAGTAACTTTTGATTTTTTCTAGCAATCACAAGGGCATATCTCAATCAGTCTTGGGTGCTACGATTAGGAGGATATCTATTTTGATATCTGTTCTTAGGCCGAATTTACGAGGACTAAAGGTTATTCCTAATCCCTTTGTTTATTATGCAATTTATTTTATGACCCGTTAATCATATAAATCATAATTTCATTATAATCCTGTAAGATTAAAGGGATGTATACGGATATATTCCCACACCTACAAACATTCCTAGCTTTCCAAATACCATATTGCAATGCTGATATTAGAGCCCAACAAACCTTCCTCTGAAAACCAGTCTTGTGTCTCATGCTTAGTAATATGTCAGCCTTGTAGAAGACATGAGCATTAACCTTAATCCCTTGAGCCAATAGGTTGTAGCATTCCTGTGTGAACTTGCAGTCTGCAAACAAATGTTGATGATCCTCATTCTGCTCCCCACATAATAATTAACGTCTATCATTATCAATCACCATTCTATGTAACCTATCTTTGGTAAGAAGTCTGTTCTGCCACATTAACCAGCTAATGAAGCAATGCTTAGGAGCATTCAATCAATTCCAAGCAATCCTGCACCATCCCTTCCTATCTTCTACATTGTTCTGTAACCATGAATAACCAGCAGCAATAGTGTAAGGCTTGTCAGCACTCATCCATTCTTCACTAGTCAGAGCAGACAGCATCATAGTCTTCATATCACATATCTTCCTCCATGCCCAGGAACTGTAATTTGAAGGGGAGTATGTTTGCCAATTCCTGCCTTTAAGGTAGACTTTATCTATCCATTTGATCCAGAGGTGATCCTTCTTCAGAGCTATCCACCACACCAACTTCCCTATAGCTGCACAATTCCACACTCTAGCATCAACCAGCCCTAACCCCCCATAGTCCTTACCTTTGCATAAACAATTCCAAGCCACTAAAGGAACTTTTGAGTAAGTATCAGCACCTTCCCAAAGGAAATTCCTGCATAAAGCTTTCAATTTATCCAACACACCCACAGGTAACACAAAAATTTGTGCCCAATAGTTCTGAACTGTACTTAGCACAGATTTGACAAGAGTGAGTCTGCATGTGTATGATATCTTCCTCTTATTCCAGCCTTTGATCCTTGAAGTCATCTTCTCCACTAAGATATTACACTCAGCCTTTGTTAATCTCTTGTGAGACATAGGAACCCCAAGATATCTAAAGGGAAGAGAACCTTTCTTGAATCTAGTATGTTCCAAAATCAGCATTTCAATGTCAGGTCTTACCCCATTCAACAGAATATCAGATTTATCATTGTTGATATACAAGCCAGAAGCCACAGAGAAATATCTAAACCCCTCCATGATCATGAAAATAGACCTCAAATCTCCTTTACAAAAGATTAACAGGTCATCAGCAAACAACAAGTGATTAAGCCTTAGGCTCTTGCATAAGTGATGGAACTTGAACCCCCTTGTTTGACTAAGCCGTAATCTTGCATTAAGCCTTAATCTTGCCTTTAATTAAGTTTTCATTTCAATTCTTGTTATCTTTTCATTGTTGATTAGAAAATGTTTATTGTTGTTGATTTCCTTTTGCAATCCTTAGTTAATATTGAATTTCCTTTGAATATGAGTGAGTAGTAATCTTGCTAGGGTTATGTGGGGGATTATGGGTTCTAGTATGAGTTAATGTGTTCTTGTTGGGGTTAATAGTTGATTATTATCTTGTCTCCATACTATGCTTATAACATGTTTGATGAAATGCCTACTTGAGTTTGCATGATTCTCTTGCTTGTTTCGAATACCATAAGATCGAAAGTCGTGGTTTTTCGTAGAACCGCTAGTTTGGCAAACCGTATCTAGTGACGCGATAGCTAGTTAGAGTCGGTTTGAGGAGGAATTGTAAGAACGAAAGCCTCAATTCACTTTCCTAGGCTAGACGACATTTCAACTATTAAACCCAGCTTTTTCACTTGACTTTACTTCCCATATGAACCCACTCACCCTAGTTTTCCCTCTTATTTGATAAAAATCCAATCTTTCTCATTTTAGATTCAACTTTGTTGTTTTTATTTGCTTTTAATTATTGTTATTTAGTTTAGTCAGCAAATCCAAACCTAATTTACATTGTGACTTTGCAAGAGACTTAGTAGACTATTAGATCATTTCTAGACACCAATAGTCCCTGAGATCGACACTCTTACCACACCACTAATTCCTACATCAAAATGGCGCCGTTGTCGGGGACGGTGTATGTTTAATTTGAATGTTTTTAGTTGGCTTTAGTTTTTTGCCTCTTGTCTTGAGAAACCTAGTTTCTCGAGGCATTCTCACCGTTTACATTTAGTTTTCTTGTATGCCCAGGCGAGCTCCCCCAAAGGATCAACCTCCAATCGATTCCGAGATCGAAAGGACCTTTAGGAGACTTCGCAAAGTCTTCAAAACCATAAATAGAAGCTCTTCTTCGAATCCGATTACTACAACGGAGGAGCCTCTACCTTCAATTGAAGAAAGGGAAATCCGGGAAAGTAACGAGGTAGAAATTGAGCATCCAAGGGTAGAGAATTGGGAGGGTCCTGTGCCGATCGCGGAATTTGTGAATCCTTTTGGAATCCCACCAACCATCCCACTTCCCATCCAACCACCCACTCTCCTAAGAATGCCTAAATTCTCATATCACTCCATTCCCATGGAAGATACTCTTCCAAACTCCACCTCCGTACCACAAAATTTAACCGGAAATTTCATTGCTAAAACCGCTTTTATCCAATTGGTGGAGAGGAACCAATTTGGAAGTATGCCAAGTGAAGACCCTCATCTATACATGGAGACTTTTTGTGATTATTGTGATGCCGTTTCTCAAACGGGAGTGACTCAAGACCAAATTCGATGGGTCTTGTTTCCTTTCTCTCTTATTGGAGCGGCAAAACGATGGTTGAAGAGTCTTGACAAGGTTGCTCTAGGTATTGACTCATGGAAGAAGCTAGCTCTAGCTTTTTATCAAAATTTCTATCCACCGGAAAAGACAAATATGTTGAGAGCTAAGATAACCGGCTTCAAGCAAAGGGATGAAGAGTCACTCTATGAAGCTTGGGACCGATTCAAGGAGATCATTCGATCTTGCCCTCACCATGGTTTGAGTGAGTGGTTCTTGGTACAACAATTTTGGAATGGACTTTATGAAGATGCTAGAGGGATCTTGAATATGGGATCAAATGGAAGGTTCACGGAAGTAGATGATGCTCAAACTTGGGCACGAATAGAGGAGATGGCGGCTCATAACTCACAATTTAGTAGACCAAGACAAACTCATAGGGGAAAGCATGAGGTGAGCTCTGTCGCCCAAATGGGAGCTGACTTTGGAGCTCAACTTAGCTCTTATATAAGCAATGAACCTCAAAATGGACCAACAAACGGCTCTATTCCAACAAGCTCAAAGCTCATTAACTCAACAACCTATGCAACAAGTGAATGCCATGGTGATGGCACCAAGCTTACCTCAAGGGGTTTGTGAATGTTGTGGAACATTTGGTCATGATCCTCAAGAATGTAGAGGATCCGTGGAACAAGTGAATACCTTTCAATCTTATAGGCAAGGACCCTCTACTCGAACTTTTACAATGAGAACATAAAGAACCACCCAAATCTCTCATATAAAAGCCAAAATATTCAAAACCCTCAACCACAACCATATGTTGCCCCACCCATGAGAAACAATCAACAAAACTTTCAAAGACAACAATACAATCAAAACCAACCTTCCTACAATCAACCACAATACAACCAAAATCAATACAACCCACCACCACAAAATCAACCTCCCATGCAACCACAAGTTGGAGATCCAAACTTGGACATTCACAAAGCGATTCTCCAATTGCAAAAAGACAACCAAGCCAAAGATATTATCGTCAATAACATCCTTGCCCACAATAAAATGCTTGAAACTCAAGTGACCCAAATAGCCTCGGGGAGTTCCTCTAGGGGAAAAGGTCAATTACCTCTTCAAGGTAACCCACCTAGAAATGAAACCGCCAATGCCATACATTTGAGGTGTGGAAAGAGTTATGAGGGACCAAGAATGCCAATTGAAGATGATAATGGTGAGGGAGACAAAGTGGAAGATGATGGACCAATTGAAAATGAAGTTGTTGAATTGGATGACAAGGAGGAAGAGTGCTCTTCAAGTGAGCAAGTTGTTGTCGAAAAGAAGGATGAAGTGGCAACAAAGAACAAGAAGGTTGAGGAGCCTATTGTGATAAGGCTACCTTTTCCTTCTAGACAAGCCAAAACAAAGCTTGACAAGCAATTAGGCAAATTCATGGACAATGTCAATAATTTGGAGGTCTCCATTCCATTCACCGACCTCATCACTCAAATTCCCGCCTGTGCAAAATTCATGAAAGACATCCTTACAAGGAAGAAGTCATTGGGTGGAGTTGAAACCGTGGAATTTACCAGTGAGTTTAGTGCGTTTCTACAAAACCCAACCCCTCCAAAGTTGAAAGATCCGGGTAGTTTCTGCATCCCATGCACCATAGGCAACATAACAATTGACAAGGCCTTGTGTGATTTGGGAGCTAGTGTAAATGTGATGCCATATTCCATTTGTGATAAACTTGGCATGGGGGAACTTAAATGTACCAACATCACACTCCAAATGGCAGACCGATCTACAAAGCAACCTTTGGGTGTATTGGAGGATGTCCCGGTTAGAATTGGGAAGTTCTTCATTCCGGTGGACTTCATAGTTCTTGATATGGCGGAGGATTCTCAAATCCCCATTATTCTCGGGAGGCCATTTTTGCACACCGCCGGAGCGGTGATTGATATGAAACATGGGAGGCTAACCCTTGAGGTGGGAGATGAAAAAATTACATTCAACTTGCAAAATGCCATGAAAGCTCCAAATCTTGGAGAATCTTGTTATTTCATTGATATCATCGATGCCTTTGTTGAAGAAGTAACACCTAGCTTCTTTATGAGGGATCCTTTGGAAGCTATCTTGACTTTTGAGCCAAGGGATATTATGGAGGAGCAACATGGGTTTGAATTTGACTTACTTGAAGCAACCTTGGAAGGAGAAGAGCTTGATGAACAACAACGTTTAAGACTTGATTCTATCATCCAAACCTCTTGTGCGGTAGATATTGCGGTAAAGGTACAAGCTCCTTCTGTTAAACCCCTTCCTTCTAACTTGGTATATGCTTATCTTGATGAGTCAAAGTGCAAACCCGTGATCGTAAATTCTAACCTTGATGATAATCAATTGAATGCATTGTTGTGTGTTTTGAGAAAACATGAGAGAGCTATTGGTTATGGCTTGGATGATTTGAAGGGGGTTAGCCCCGAATTGTGTATGCATAGAATTCACATGCAAGATGATCATAAGCCTAGAAGGCAACCTCAAAGAAGACTAAACCCCACCTTGTAAGAGGTTGTTAAAGGTGAAGTCATGAAACTACTTGACGTCGGGATCATCTACCCAATCTCTTACTCCGATTGGGTTAGCCCCGTGCAAGTGGTGCCAAAGAAAGGTGGCACCACGGTAGTGCAGAATGATAAAGATGAACTAGTGCCTACTAGGGTAGTGACGGGATGGAGAATGTGCATATATTATAGAAGGTTGAATGCCTCAACAAGAAAGGATCACTTCCCCCTTCCCTTCATTGATCAACTCCTAGAACGACTTGCCTCAAACAAGTATTTTTGTTATCTAGATGGATACTCGGGATTTTTCCAAATCCCAATCGACCCAATTGACCAATCCAAGACCACATTTACATGCCCTTATGGCACTTTTGCCTATAGGAGAATGCCCTTCGGCCTTTGCAATGCCCCGGCTACATTCCAAAGATGCATGATGAGTATTTTTTCCGATTACATTGAGTCTATCAGGGTTCTTATGGCCCTCTATGTTCCAAGATGTTAAGCACTTTGTCCAATGTTAAGATGCTTGTCAACGCACCGGCAACATCTCTTGGAGGAATGAGATGCCCCAAAGGGGGATTCTTGAGA
Source organism: Heliosperma pusillum (assembly GCA_022085475.1). Classification (NCBI taxonomy): domain Eukaryota; kingdom Viridiplantae; phylum Streptophyta; class Magnoliopsida; order Caryophyllales; family Caryophyllaceae; genus Heliosperma; species Heliosperma pusillum. The sequence goes on along the minus strand of JAIUZE010033095.1, from coordinate 17,530 downwards.
TGGAGGTGTTTGATGTGTGGGGAATAGACTATCAAGGCCCCTTTATTTCTTCAAAAGGGAATAGATACATTTTAGTGGACATTGACTACGTGTCCAAATGGGTTGAGGCGGTGGCTTCCCCTACCAATGATGCCAAAGTTGTCATCAATTTCCTAAAGAATATCATCTTCCCCTGGTTTAGAGTAACTAGAGCTTTAATAAGTGATGGAGGCAAGCACTTTCATGAAAAACGACTTGACTCACTACTTCTTAAATACGGTGTTCATCACCGAACCGGTTTGGGGTATCATCCCCAAACTAGTGGGCAAGTTGAAATCTCCAACAAAGAGATCAAATCTATCCTTGAAAAAGTGGTCTCAAAGCACCGTAAAGATTGGAGTTCAAAGCTCGACGACACACTATGGGCATATAGGACGGCATTCAAAACTCCCATTAGAATGTCGCCTTATAAGTTGGTGTATGGCAAGTCTTGCCATTTGCCCATAGAGCTCGAATACAAGGCATATTGGGTGATCAAAGAACTAAATCTCGATGCAAAACTGAGCGGTGACAAGAGATTAATCCAATTACAAGAGCTTGAGGAGTTCCGCCTCAAATCTTATGAAAATGCCCAATCTTACAAGGAGAAGACCAAACTCATTCACGACAAGAAGATCCTCAAAAGGGATCTCCAATGTGGAGACAAGGTTCTTCTTTTCAACTCGAGGTACAAGCTATTTCCCGGGAAGCTCAAATCCCGGTGGTCGGGACCATTCTTGATCACCGAGGTAGGGAGATATGGGGATTTCGAGTTGGCAAGCAAAGATGGCCAAATATTCAAAGTGAATGGACAACGAATCAAGATTTACAAGGAAGGTTCTTTTATCGGGGTAGTCGAGGCTTTGTACCTCAAGCCGACTACCCTTCATTAATTCTTGAACAAGAACGGGTTTTGTGAAGTCCCCCAAGAATCACAAATTTGTATATATTTCTAACTCATTTACTAATGCTTGGTAGATATTAGTTTGCATGGAAATTGGTTAGATTGACGATAATGAGGTCGAATTTTTGTTTGGCCAATTGAATCATTAATTAAATCAATTTCCCATTACTTAGTTAATTTTGTAAATTCTTGGTGCAATTTTTGTCAATGAGAGTGTGAGGGAGAGATTTAATGTGGTGTGTGATTGTTTTGTAAGATGAAATGAAGGGAACATCGCGGAATGCTAATGAAGAAGCGAGAAATCGAACAAGAATGAAGAATTTCGGTCCAAAGGCTAAAAAAATACGAGTCACGCCCGTGAAACCCATCTCACGCCCGTGACCGATGAAGCAATCCTAAGAAAAGAAGAGGAACTCATTTCACGACCGTGAAACCCATCTCACGGTCGTGAAACAAGTTTCACGGTCATGAAATGCATTTCACGGTCGTGAGATTGTGACACAAAAAATACAGGGATTTTTTTCACGAGCGTGAATCACGTTTCACGGTCGTAAAACTTAAGTCACGGTCGTGACTTCTATTTCACGGTCGTGAAAAGCTATACACCGTGACTTCTTTCTTTCCTTTCTTCCTTCTTATCCTTTCCCTTCATCTTCTACATTCACCACATAAACACAATCCCAAAACCCTTTATCTCACTAAAACACCCAAATCTCCCTCAAAACTCCATCAAATCACCTCAAATCTTCCCCAAATTGTTACAAAAACTCCTCTTCTTCAATTACAAACACAAAAAGAGCCACTCTTTCACCTTATAAACACCAAAAAAATAAAAAAAAATCAATTTTCAAACCTAGGGTTTCAAAAATCCGAATTTGGGGATCCTTTTTTTTGGGTTAGTTTTCAAGCTTTCTACTTCTATAGAAATTAGTTTTGGGGTTAATTGAAGGTTTTCCAAGTGTTTATAATCGTCTTTAAGGAAATTTTTTTAGCAATCTTCTTTTTAGAAAAGCTTGTTTTGGAACAACAATGGTGGGACAAGGGAAAGGCAAAGCAGCGGCATCAAGAACACAAGCGGTTCCAACAACCCAAACCCGGATGAAGACATGGAAATCGAGCAACTTCCTAATTTTACGGAAGTCGTCTTTGAGACGGACGCTCATAGACAAGCCTTTGCAGGGATTCAAGGGTTGGAAATGGAGCCAACTACCTTTCTATGCCACGACAACATACGTGGTTTAGGCTTGACGGAACAGATGCAGACTTTTTTCGCGGAAACCGGTATGTCTACTTTATTTTCTATGCATGAGCTCTCTTACCGGAGTCTCACGCTTGAATTTTTGAGTAGTTTAAATACTTGTATGAATGATGAAAAAGTAGTTTGTTATACTTTCCGCCTTGCCAACACCACCCGTGTCATACCTGTTAATGATTTTGCTGCCATTTTTGGATTAGAAATCCCTTCTAGTAGGGATTCCGAGGAGCCAAGGGGATATAATTTGAGCCCACTTTGGGAGGCCTTGACCGGGAGGGTTTTGACCGATTTCCGGCAAAATTCGGCTCTCCTTATTCACCACCACGTGCCCCGTTTTTGGCATAGGATAGTGTCGGTCACCTTCCTCTGTCGGCAAGAGCCAAACAACCTGACTCAGCTTGACCTTACCCTCTTGGAAACGCACTTGAACGTGCAAGGGACGAGGGAAAACTTCACCTTTCCCCTAATGCAAGAAATTTTTAGGAGGTGGAAAAAGTTGGGAAAGACCACCGTGGCCCGTAAGCAGACGGTGGTCATAGGGGGTTTGGTAACTTTTTTGGCTAAGCACTTTGACCCCGACTTCAATAACGATGGGGCGTATGAGGCTTTACCCGGGGCGACACTTCTAGACGAGACTTCCCTAATCCACTCTAATTGGATTAGGATTGACCGGGCTAAGGGATATCTTTGGGTGATCAAGGATGCAACCCCCTTTTACCTACCTTGTCATAGACTCCCGCCTTTCGCACCTAGGGGCGACACCATGGATAGGCGACCTAGTTATCTGCTACCAGTGACAGTGGCAGGTGGTAGAGCCTCTTCTAGTGGCACTAGAGAGGAGGGAGAATCTCCCCAGCAGCCTCGACTCCGACCCAGACCTACACCGAGTCAAAGTGCACCTCACGTAACCCTGCCTGTTCCCCCTTTTCCATTACCACATTTGCAAGCACCATATCCCCCACCCAGCTTTGTGAATATTCCCCCCTACCCCTTTGAGTACCAGGGGTATGTTCACCCCGACCCTACCATCCCCCCCCCAAAGTGACTACTTGACCGGTCTCATGCAAAACATGCATTTGAACATGCATGAAGACCGGGTGAACAATTATTATGCCACCTACCCCAACTACTACTTGCTGGCTAACCAAGGGTACATTGACCCGAACGGTTTTTTGCCAAGCTGGGCACAACGTGATGTGTTGTTCCCCAACCATGGAAACGAGGGAAGGGTAGGCGGCATGGAGACCATGGGGAGACCAAGGGAATCGGGAAGAGGGTGGTGGTGGTGGTGTTGGGGATAAGAATGAGGATGAGATGGAGACCTTTTGAGGAGGATTTGTGTTTTGTTTGATGAATGGAAGAGTTGAAGTGGTGTCTAGGTGGCTTGTTTAGCATCTACCCCCTCCCCTCTAGTGTGTGTTTCCTTCTTTTCTCTCTTTGATTGACTTGAATTGCACCGTTAACTTGTAAATTGTTTTTTTTTTTGTTGGTTGGCCTCGGTAACATTGGAGCAGGGTGTCCATCCCATCGGACACCAATCTTTTGCTCCTTCATGGAAAATCCAAGTTGACAAACAACATTCATTGCATTTAGATACTTCTCATTCATCACGTAGTTGCACTTTTAGGTGCCATTTTTGGACTTTCCCTTGGTAGGTACCCCCATAAGGGGCATTGCATTTATGCACATTACCGCCGCGACGAGACTCTGATATGGCACACCTTGTATTCCTTTTTATCTAGACTTTCTTGTGGGAGGTACCCCCATGAGGGGCATTGCATTTATGCACATTACCACCGCAACGAGACTCTAGATTAGCATATAGTTTAGCTTGCATTCACTTTGATCATGCACTTTGTTTTATATCACTTTGCATTTAGTTTTAGGAATATGGATTAGTTCATGCATTACATATAGAATTAGTTCATTTGCATAACTAACCCTCTTGTATATATTGTTTTTATTGTGAATATTTCTCAATCATCAAAACCCAAAAACAAGTTTTTATTTTTCAAAACATTTAAAAAACACAAAAACATGTTCTTTTCCTTTTAGAAAACCATTCAAAAAATCCAAAAACATGTCTTTCTTTACTTTCAATAAGCCCATTTCATACATTAGGGACAATGTATGTTCCTATGTGGGGGATGGGGAATTATTTTGATAATTTGAAAAAAAAAAAATCCCAAAAACATGTTTTATTTTGCATTTAAAATCATTCAAAAATCCAAAAAAATCGAAAAAGTTCGAAAAATCCTAAAAATTAGCTTGTTTATATCTTAGTTTGTATATATTTGCATTGCTTTTTCTTCTAACCTCCATACATAGGTCCGCTACACATCGCTTAAGAGACTTATAGAAGGGATTAAGAAGACCGCCATGGTATGATCGTTCTTATTCCTTCCCCTTCTTTCTTTCTTTACTTCTTATCACATGAGGAGTTTGGAGGAATTGTTGATGATTGCGATTTTGATTTTGATGAATTGGCAGTTGTGTGACTTATGTGTTGTTAGGGGGTTTCATTAGATTAATTGTCACGTAGTTCACTAGAGCATTTGCATTAGTTTGTATATATGTTGCTTAATTCTAGATCATGGCATATAGTTGCATGTATGAGAACTTTTTAAAATGCCTAATTTGGAAATTGAACAAGGTTGCATAAGCCCTTGTAGATACTTTTTTGCTTAGCACTTTGCCTATTAAAATAGATTTTGAAACACCTTTTAATGTGTATTTTTAGTATAATTTTCGCACCGTTTCCTAGAGCCTAGTCAAGGGCTTGCATTTACCATCTTGACCATCCCCATGGTGTGAAAATTCCTTGGTGAACGCTTTCCTAGGTGATTGATAAGTGAATATTTGCATGATTTTAACCCCCAATTTAGCTCGGTTTTGTATGTCATTTGTGCTTTGTTAAGCCATTTTATGAGCTAATATCGTCTTCTAGGCGAATTCCTATGTTCTAACCTGTTTTGTAGGGAAAGTGACGTTTCTACGCCCTTTTTCTATATTCCCGAGCATTTTCCTAGAACCCGACGATTTGAAGAAGCAAGCTTGACCAAGTAAAAGGCATTTCAAGAAGGTTCACTGATTCAAAAGAAAGAAGAAGCAAAGTCGATTTCGCAGTTGTCAGAAGATCGATCAGTTAGGCGAAGAAATCATCATTTTACATCAAACCCTATCAACAAACCCGACTCAAAAGGTCAAGGGGGATAATGAACGTCAAGTCATAGGCCAAGGGAGATGAAACGAAAGTCAAAGCATCCAGATTACTACATACCCGATCGGGTAAGTAGTGTACCCGATCGGGTAAGTAGTGTACCCGATCGGGTATGTTTGCTGATCCGAGCTTTTGCTTCGACTTCCTTTATTTTGTCCTATATGTTTAATGTATGACCCCTTCCCCACGAAACCTACTGCTATATAAGAGTGCCTCAGCCACCACATCTCAACACACTTTTCTACACAATTAGAAACCCTAGATTAGGAGGAGAGAAACCTAGCCTCTCTTCTCTCGTCTAGATCATTTTCTTCTTCCTTTTTGTCCTTAGTTTCTTAGTTTATTTCTGTCTTTTCTACATCAAATCCTTAGCCTAGATCAATAAAAATTTCATCTTTGTAATCTACTTTATGTGGTTCAAGTATTGTAATTCGTGGATCGACTATTCTATGCAAGGAATTTCTATTGTGGTTGTTTATATTTCATCATTGTTGTTGTTGATCGTCATCTAGGTATTCCTATTTTATCTTTTATTTAAAGTCTTTATGTTTCTTATTTGATTGCTATTTTCTTTACATGTTATTTTAGATTCAATTTCAATATCGTTGTAATCATTTCATTTCCCTAGATCGTCGATTTAGCGCCGTTATTATCGCCAATTAAAGAGTCTTAAAATATTATCAAAACCAAATAAACATGTCTATCCTAGTTTTTATTATTAACATCATCTTAGATCTAAGCATCACCATGAGTGAGTAGTCATTTTTCTAGGGTGTAGCGTAGCCATGTAGGTTGATTAAAAGATGATAATTGGATAAAAGAAATTGTGCTTTTAAAACATTGTGTCTATGCATGTTTGGACTATAACGATAGTTAACGATTCCTAATCAAAATCATTGACTAAAATGGAATTCTTTTCCAAAGTAGAAATACGTGAATTGAATAGACAAAGCATGACATGGTAGATTAGACCTAGTAAATTGCCTAAAAGCCTGCTAGACCATCTGATCTATGATTGTAATGAACACATTATTCTTACGAACTCACAATGAATTATTTGCATGTTCTAAATCCAATTTCATCAATATGTTAATCTACATGTGTGAACCTACTTCCCTAGATTCTTTTCATCATTGTTAATTCATCACCTGCTTTATTGTTTTCATTTTGATTTGCTTTTATTTTGTTTTCATTTATTATGCTTTTTATTAGTTTAGAAATCAAAACCCCAAAACCCAGATACTCGTTAGATAAGACCCAATTGCAAGACATTTCACATTCTATAGGAAACACCATCTCCCTGAGGATCGACCCCTACTTCCCTAATTACATTAATTTGTTATTAGCCTATTCTGGGTAATCATCTTTGACCAGGGCTTGCGACAGGCCCGATCAAATTTTGGCGCCGTTTTCGGGGAGCACGGTTTAGTTTTCCTTTTTCTTGTGATTTTTATTGCAATTAGTTTTATCTAGTCTTTAGGAACCCAAATTCCTTCAGACCTCTCTTGATTTTTCATCTTAGCTTTTCAATCTTATGCCCATATCTTCTAGACTAGGGACCCCTATCTCTTTAGACCCCGATCTAGAAAGGACTCTGCGTAGGAGACAAAAGCTATTCAATGAAATCTCAAAAGCTTCTGATACTTCAAGTTTAGACCGTATTCGTGAGAATTACTCGGATATTTTATCTAATCTTGAAGGAGAAGAAGATCCATTCTCATCTCCATTCTCAAAACCAATCAACCTTCAAACAACACTCCATCTTCATCTTCACAAAAGAAAATGGTTCGACTTTCAGACCATTCCAAACCAACTGCAGATACACTTCCAAGGGGTATTGCTACACCCCAAATCACAGCCCGAAACTTTGAAATCATGCCTTCATCAGTTTAATAGAAAGAAGTCAATTTGGTGGCAATGCCACAGAAGATCCCAACCTTCATATTCAAAACTTCTGTGACTATTGCTCCACAATTAGACAAACTGGAGTATCCCAAGAGCAGATTAGGAAAATGCTCTTTCCCTTCTCTTTATCAGGAAAGGCTAAACTTTGGATCAATAGCCTTGACCGAGTTGCCTTAGGAATAACCGACTGGGATAGTCTAGCTCTTGCTTTCTACCAAAAGTACTTCCCACCAGAACAAACTGCACTCTTACGGAGTCCAATCACTGGATTCCGTCAGAGAGGCGATGAAAGCCTTTATGAGGCATGGGAAAGGTACAAAGAATTACAAAGAGAATGCCCTCATCATGGCCTTGATTCATGGTTCTTAGCTATCACTTTCTACAACGGTTGTTGTGGCGAATCGCATCGTATCCTCGACTCCGCTAACAATGGTCGTTTCGATCAGATCGATGTAGAAATAGCTAATGCAACTATCGAGTCAATGGCAATTCACGACTCTCAGTATAGAAACTCACGTGCTATGCCACTCAAAACCAAGCAGGAAGATTCAAGCAAAGTAGCACTCCTAGAAGCCCAATTAGCCCTTCTGCAAGCAACAAGTAGGAAGCTCTTCCCAATCCAAGCAACATGTTAACGTCACTAACCACGTAGTGGTATGTGAGACATGTGGGGTTGGAGGACACAGTTTTCAAGAATGTAGGAGTTCGCTAGAGCAAGTCAATGCCTACCAAGCATATAGGCAGGGCAATGCTTTCTCAAACTTCTATAATGAGAACACAAAGAACCATCCTCTTTTGTCCTACAAAAGCACCAACATTCAGAATCCCCACCATCAGATTCAACAACCATTCATACCACATCAACAGAAGCCCTATAATCCACCTGGTTTTCAAAACCAGAGACCTTCATTTTAACCTAACTTCAATCAACCTTACCAACACCAACACCAACCTCAACACCAACCACCCCAAAATCAAAGCCAACCCAATGACTCAAGCCTGAGAAAAATTGAATCCATGCTTCTCCAAGTTGTTCAAAAACAAGATTCAATGTTTCCTGAACTTCAAAAGAGTGATCAAGCTCAAAATGTTGCCATCAAGATGCTTGAAACTCAAATGGCCCAATTGGCTGCCTCTAATACCCAAAGGAAACAAGGCAAACTCCCACCTCATGGTGAGCAACCGAGGGACACCTCTAATGCTATCACCCTTAGGAGTGGTACCACTTATAAGGAACCTCAGCAACCCAAGGAAACAATAGTTGAGCCAACACCAGTAGAGAGCCAAAAAGATTCCCAACCATCCACCGCTAAGGAAGCGGAAAACAAAGAAAAGAAGGATGAACCTGTGAATGTCCCATCAAAATCCAAGTTCCATTTCCCCAACGCTTGAGGAGAAATCATAAGGAAACCCAGTTTAGCAAATTCATGGAAGTGGTCAAAAACCTCCAGGTAACAGTTCCCTTCACTGAATTGATCACTCAAATCCCTTCTTACACAAAATTCATGAAGGATATCTTAACTAAGAAGAGGACTTTAGATGATGTTTAAATCATAGCATTCACAGCTGAGTGCAGTGCTTTGTTGCAAAATAAGTCCCCTCCTAAGTTAAAGGATCCCGGTAGTTTCTCTATACCTTGCACTATAGGCACCTACACAATCGATAAAGCTCTATGCGATCTAGGTGCCAGTGTAAGCGTCATGCCCTATTCCATATGTGAAAAGTTGAATATGGGAATTCTCAAATGCACCAGTATCACTCGACAAACGGTAGACCGTTCTTTAAAACAACCTATGGGAGTTTTAGAAGATGTGCCTGTCAAAGTAGGAAAAGTTTTCATTCCCTTCGATTTCATCGTGCTAGATATGGCTGAAGATTCTCAAATCCCCATTATTTTAGGAAGGCCATTTTTACACACTGTCGGAGCAGTAATCGATGTTAAGAATGGAAAACTGACACTAGAAGTAGGTGATGATAAAGTCACCTATAACTTGAACAGTGCAATGAAAAGCCCCATGCTAGAGGAGTCTTGCTGTTTTATTGTCGACTCCATTGTTGATGAATCTCTGTATCCATCAATAATCGAGGATCCTTTAGAGGCAATCTTGTTGTTGGAGGATATCTCTGAGAATGACAATTTCGAGATCAGTGAGCTGGAAAAGGACCTGACCGGAGAAGAGATACCGTCAGAAGAAATTAAAGAGTTCATAAGCTCTATTGATACTCCTGCCAAGGCAGAAGTACAAAAACCTGAACTAAAACCTCTCCCCTCGAATCTAAAATATGCTTTTTTAGATGAATTTGAGTATTGCCCAGTCATAGTGAGTGCTCTCCTAGATGAAAATCAGTTAACCTCACTATTGACTGTCTTGAAAAAGCATAGAAAGGCAATAGGTTACAAACTCGAAGATTTAACAGGCATAAGCCCAGACTTCTGCATGCATAGAATCAATTTAGAAGAAGGCCAAAAACCTTGTGTTCAAGGTCAACGCCGTCTTAATCCCAACATGCAGAAGTAGTTAAAACTGAAGTTATGAAATTACTAGATGCTGGCATAATCTATGCAATCTCTGACTCTAAATGGGTTAGCCCTGTTCAAGTTGTTCCCAAGAAAGGAGAAACAACAGTAGTCAAAAATGAGAAGAATGAGCTCATCCCCACAAGGATTGTGACGGGATGGCGTATGTGTATTGACTACAGAAAGCTGAATCAATCAACTAGGAAAGATCACTATCCTCTACCCTTCATTGACCAAATGCTAGAGAGGTTAGCTTGTCACAAGTATTTCTGTTATCTAGATGGTTACTCAGGATTTTTCCAAATCCCTATCCACCCTGAGGACCAAGAGAAAACCACCTTCACCTGTCCCTATGGTACTTTCGCTTATCGCAGAATGCCATTTGGCTTGTGTAATGCACCTGCCACTTTCCAGCGTTGCATGACCAGTATCTTCTCAGATTTTGTTGAATCTATCATGGAAGTATTTATGGACGACTTTAGCGTCTATGGCATTTCCTTTGATCATTGTTTGACAAATCTATCCAGAGTTTTAAAACGCTGTGAAGAAGTCGACCTTGTTCTCAACTGGGAAAAGTGTCACTTCATGGTGAACGAAGGTGTAGTTTTAGGTCACATCGTTTCAGAAAGAGGTATAGAAGTGGATCGAGCTAAGATCCAAGTTATTGAACAGCTGCCACCCCCTGCTAATGTAAAAGGAAGTAGGAGTTTCCTTGGCCACGCCGGTTTCTACCGACGATTTATAAAGGATTTTTTAAAGATAGCAAGCCCCTGACTGAGCTCCTTTTCAAGGATGCACCTTTCAATTTCACAAAGGAATGCCTTGAGGCATTCAATAAAAATCAAACGTGCTTTGATCACCGCACCTATAATCCAGTCGCCTGATTGGAATCTGCCCTTTGAACTGATGTGCGATGCGAGTGATTATGCCGTAGGAGTTGTTTTAGGGCGAAGAAAGGAAAAGTTTCTTCATGCGATTTACTATGCTAGTAAAACCCTAGATCCTGCCCAAATCAACTATGCCACCATTGAGAAAGAACTTCTTGCCATTCTCTATGCCTTAGACAAATTTCGCTCGTACCTAATAGGATCAAAAGTTATTGTCTACACTGACCATGCTGCCTTGAAATATCTGCTTTCAAAGAAAGAGGCAAAACCTAGACTTATCCGATGGATCTTACTCCTTCAAGAGTTTGATTTAGAGATCCGGGATAAGAAAGAAGCAGAGAATGTAGTCGCTGACCACCTCTAAAGGATAAGAGTAACTGAAATAGGATTACCAACGCCAATTAATGATTCGTTCGCTGATGATTCATTAATGGCAATTGCGGACTCTTCTCGTTGGTATGCTGATATTGCCAACTTCCTTCTCATTCGCCAGCTACCCTCCGACCTTTCTTATAACCAAAGAAAGAGATTTTTGCATGATGCAAAATTCTTTGTTTGGGATGAACCCAATCTTTTCAAGCAGTGCTCAGATGGTCTGTATAGACATTGTATCCCCCAGTGGGAAGTAAAAGAAGTTTTAGAAGGATGCCACTCATCTGCTTATGGTGGTCATCATGGTCCGTGATGCGAGTCGTTATACACCAAAAATAAAAGCCTAAGTCTACTAACTAAAGAAGATAGCGGAAGTAGGGTCGATCTCCACAAGGAGGAAAATAACTAACTGTAATCTAAGTCTGTCAGTCACAGTCTGGGGTGATGTGCATATTTTCTATGCACATTTACACACTTATTCGCCCCCATTTCAGTCTTACCTATAGCTCATTTGAGCCGATTTCATGTCATATCCCTCGCCTATGCTACTTTGGTATGTTTTGTTCCTCAATTGCAGGTTTAGGACTTCTCGGGGTGCTTTTGGATGCATTTTGGATAGTTTGAAGGGAAATAGATTGAAATCTAGATATGTGATTGAGGCGATTCAAAATGGATAAGATAGATCTCTTTTCTAGCTTCGGAATGAGACCAAGAACGCCAAAATCCGCCAAGTAACGAAGAAATGGCGGACGTTTTAAGTTCAGTGCGCGGTGCAGGAATTTAACAGTGCCTCCGATCGGCAATGACTTCCACCGATCGACCAAGGGCCAAATGGCCTACCACCGATCGACAATGCCTACGACCGATCGGCAGAGACATCCTGGGGGCCCTTTCCACTTCTTCCTAAGCCTTGTGGACACTTCATACAAGCCCACCTATCGGTGGGAGCCCACATCTACCTTGAACTATCAAATGAAGACCTATAGAGAACAATTTAAGCCCACACCTATCGTGAAGACCCATCCACCGATCAGTGGGAGCTTAGAGGGATGGTCCAACTACCTCTCTAATCCACGGGGCACGCTTTGTTGGGGAAGGGACTCGAGCTTATCGAAGCCCAAGCCACTAGGACGCGAGATCAGGCCCAAATCAGAGAAAACCTAACCCTAGACCTAAAGGAGGGTTATAAGTGGGAGAGGCAGCGAATCTCAAGAGGCATCTCTCCCTAGACGCAAGATCCCTTGTCACGGATCGAGTTTCCGTTCAAAAACTCCATTTTAGATTATTGTTTACATTTTAGTCGATTAGTTTTAAGTTTTCGTTCGTTTTTGTACTTCCGCCGATCGGGATACTCTTCTGCCGATCGACATAGCCTTGTATTCAGACCTATTTCAGGTTTCTTTGTTTCGCATTTAGTTATTTCGTTCGTTTATTGTTTCCACATCGCTTTGCTATGATGTCTTATGCTAATACAGTAGTTCATATGCTTAGATCTATCACCATGAGTAGCTAATCTGCATGCTAGGGCTAGGGTGAACTATTGTGGATCCGGGATTTGGGGGTTCCAATTAAACCGTTTATGCATCTGAACCTATGTTTGATTTAATTGTCGTTTGACTGACCTAGGACGCTAGGTTATCAATTGTTTAGTGTATTTCCCCTGAGACTGACCAAGTGATTGGGAAGATAGACCTGACACCAATCGGCATACCCTTATACCGATCGGTACACATATAGGATAGTGATTTCTGTGAGACCGAACCAGTTATCAGAGTCGCTAGGGGTGGTTAGGAGGCCGAACAAGCAACTTTCTCATCCTTTAGACTGTTTAGACCTTGGCTCGACCTATCCCTTTGACACCATAGTGAACCCGTTCTGCCCTAGTTTTTCCTTCATCTGATTTTCGTACCCTTTTTATTGCATTTCGATTATTGCTTTTGTTTGTTATCCCTCTTTCTCAACCTCTCAAACTATTAAAACCTGTTACTTGGCAGAACTGAACTTGACCCTAGATTTGATTAGATCGACCGTCTCCCTGTGATCGACCCGGACTTATCACTAGCTGCCCTAGTTAGTTTTAGTTTGGACTTATAAATATTGTTTGATAGCGGACTTAGAACGACATAAATCTCGCGCATCAAAATGGCGCCGTTGCCGGGGAGGCGATTTTTTGATTAATTTGGTGTTTCTTTTCTGTTCGAAGTGACTTCTGTGAAATTCTGCCCTTATACCGATCGGTACATACCCCCACCGATCGGTCTGTCTATTTTCTGACTGTTTTCTGCAAGTTTGTATGAGCAGGAGAAATTCTGCTGCCCTGCTGAACTTCGATCCTGAACCAGAAAGATTACTGCGTAGAAATCGAAGGCTGGCTGACAACGAAAGCACACATACACCCACAATAACACCTACATATTCACCATCACCTACAATATCACCTACATCAACCCCACCAACATCACCAAGAACCACAATGCCTAAACTTAGTGATGAAGGGATGCCTACTGCTGCACAGGTGCCCACAGGGACTCTCAGCCCTAACCTCACAGCAACCAACTTTAAAATTGACCCATCCTTCTACAACCTCATCCACAAAGAACAATTTGGTGGTACGCTATCCGAAGACCCGGCGCGCCACCTCAACCGATTTTGTGACCTTTGCCAATTGATCACCCACGAAGGTGTGACACAAGATCAGCTGAGAAGGATGATGTTTGCACATTCACTGAGGGACACGGCATCATTCTAGCTGGAAACTGTGCCAGCAGCCACATCAAACACTTGGGCCACCCTTGTCCTTGCTTTCTACAGGAAGTTTTTCCCGCCTGAGAGGACGGCCAACCTAAGGATGCAAATCACCGGGTTTAGACAGCGCCTCAATGAGAATCTCTACGATGCTTGGGAGAGGTTCAAAACCCTGGAGAAGCAATGCCCACATCATGGGTTTGGAGAAGGGTTCATGGCCATGACATTTTACAACGCTCTAATGCCGGACTCAAGGAGGATATTGGATTCCGCGGCAAATGGGATGTTCTCTAACGTGGAAGTAGCTGAGGCTCGTGAGTTGATAGAGACTATGGCTAGCCATAGTATCCAATATGTCCAATCTTCCACTACTTTGGCTGCTATAGGCACTGAAGGTCATTTCCAACAGAGTATGACAGCCCAAATCGAGGATCTTAAAGCCAAGTTGGCCAGTTTGAAGGTCAACACAGCCCCGACGATTGCTCCACCGATCGGCCCTATACCCTCACCGATCGGTGCCCTCCAACAACAATACACTCTGGACAATTTTGGGTACCCAGGGGTAGTAGAACAGGTTGCTGCTTATCAGAACTATCAGAAGCAGAACTTCAACCAGCAGTACAACAGGCCAAACCCTCAGTACCAGCATCCACCGATCGGCCAACCATCTCAACCGATCGGTCAAGTTCCATACCAGCAACAAAACAGACCTCAACCCTTCAAGCCTCCTACATTCACAGATATGAACGATTTGAGGATGATGCTGATGGGAATGCAGAAAAGCCAGGAGCACCTCATTGCTCAAGTGGCTAAAATGGACCAAGAAAAGGCGGGGGCTATTAAGAACTTGGAGATTCAGATAGCTCAACTAGCTCCCTCACAAACTCAAAGGCAGCAAGGCCACCTCCCATCTCAGCCTAGCAAAACCACCGATCATGTCCACCATGTGAATGCCATAACTTTGAGGAGTGGGACCACCTATGAGGCTGAGGACAGAGCAGTAAGTTCTGAGAAGAATGCTGAGAGGTCTGAGAAGCAGAAAAACGAAGAAAATGGCCAGAATACCACTCCCACCGATCGACCCATACCCTATACCGATCGGTCTGAACTTTTCAAAGCTTATGGGAATGATGATGAAGCTGGTTTGGGCAAGGGGAAGCAGTCAGAAGAAGCTGGGACGAAGATTAAACTTCCTTTCCCTAGTCGTCTCAAGAAGAAATCCCCCTATGAGGAACAATTCGGTAAGTTCAAAGAGGTACTTACTAAACTTGACATCACTATTCCTTTTCTAGATTTAGTTTTGCAAGTACCCTCATATACTAAGTTTCTCAAAGACATCTTAACCCGGAAAAAGACCCTCCCCAAGGTTGAGACCGTCGCTTTTACAGAAAGGTGTAGTGCACCTCGACAAAGTGACTCTCCACCTAAACTAGGTGACCCCGGTAGTTTCAGCATCCCATGTACCATAGGCGCCCTTAATATAGATAATGCCTTATGTGACCTAGGAGCTAGTGTTAGTGTCCTACCCTTATCCTTAGCTATGAAGATGGGCTTGACCCAATTCAAGAGCTCGAATATGACAGTCCAAATGGCGGATAGGACCACTTCACGACCTTTGGGTTTACTTGAGGATGTCCCGGTTAAGATGGGTGGGTTTTACATACCGGTCGATTTCGTAGTGTTAGACATACCTGAAAATGCCGACATCCCTATCATCTTAGGGAGACCTTTTCTACACACTACAGGTGCTATAATTGATGTTGCTAAGAGGACCTTGACTTTTAAGGTGGGGGGTGAACTTCTAGTGTTTAAACCTTATGATACACCCCGCTCTCCCTTAGTTGTAAAGACCAATTCGATCATTAGAGACCAGAACCGGCCATTAAAGGACCCCACCTACCAGTTTGGAGACCTCACCTGTCAGTCTGCAGTACCCACCGATCGGCCTCACACCCTTGCCGATCGGCATCCACCCCCCACAGAGCTCCATGATCATCCCCTGCCCCAGATTGTTAGTTCTGACCTTCCCCTGTCTCCTGCTAGTGTTGATGCTATGAGTTCTGCCTGTTCTGTTAATGTTATATCTCCGTCTCACATCTTTGGAGACACCTTGGAGACTTTTCAACCTTTGGATGCAGGAATTTATGACTCACGTGATTGGCGAGGCCATCCGAGATCAACCGGGCACAGAGATTCACCACTTGCCGGTCTGCCGAGTGTACTATGGCCCAACCATCCTCCTGTGGATGCTCGTGCTGTTTGGAGGCCAAGAGAGGCTTGTGCAGATGACATTCCCTACACTTGATCCGAAGCTAAACAAGGTCGTGCGGGACCTAACTGAAACCAGCGCTTCCGGGAGGCAACCCGTTGTTTTTTTTGCTTTTCGTTTTTGGAACAATCTTATTTCAGTTGTAATAGTTAGACAATATTTGCTTTCGTTTTGAGACATTTTAAGACATTGTGTGAGATGAGAGCGAGAGAGAAATTTTCCTCCTGTTTTGTAATGCTACAGGTAATGAC
This sequence comes from Heliosperma pusillum, assembly GCA_022085475.1. Classification (NCBI taxonomy): domain Eukaryota; kingdom Viridiplantae; phylum Streptophyta; class Magnoliopsida; order Caryophyllales; family Caryophyllaceae; genus Heliosperma; species Heliosperma pusillum. The sequence goes on along the minus strand of JAIUZE010033095.1, from coordinate 1,186 downwards.
GGAGCCGTCTAGCTGATGATAGCTCAGGATGGTGAGGACCTGTTCACCATTCACCGCCTTGCTTTGAACCGGTTTGGGGGAACTCTCACTCATTCTGTAAGTCTACCCTCTCCACTTTCACTCTCACCTGCATTCCCCATTCTCCTTTAACCACCTTTGCACCGATTTTCGTCAATTGAGGACAATGACGAGTTTGGTTTGGGGGAGGGTTTTGGTTGTGTGCTTCATATGTGCTTCATTCATATGTACTATAAGCAGTTGCATGTTCATACGTGAAAATAAAATTTTTAGAACTGTTTATGTGTGTGTATTGGTTTGAGATGTGCAAAACGACGATGAAGATATATACACTTAGCTTAAGTCATCTCAACTGTGGCCTAACTTATATGATACGACATATTGAGATTAGATTGGATTAACAAGTCTAACATGTCTAAATCGTCGTGTTTGATGTGAATCTACTTTGTATCGAAATGCTTCTCAATGACGTACTGTAATTCTTAACCTGTATGCTCGTGCTTGATTCATAAGTGTGAATATTGACTCGTTGTAGTTTCCGAAGGTATGCACCCTAGGTCCGCGGACCGGGCATTCACTTAAATTTGAACTCCACTTAGCCAAATTGCCTTGATTCGTCCCTTTAGATGTAGGATCCACTCTTTATTGACCACGTTTCACAAGACTATATTGACTACCTTGGTTACAACCTTACAAATTATGAACTACATCGTAAAAACATCCTACCCAGACTGTAATGGTTGCGTATAGGAGAGTTATGTCACGAAAACGTGTCAAATGAAGAAAAGGGCCTGATTTTTGAAGTTTTTGAGCTGATACTTATCGGTGTGGCCTAGTACACCGATCGGTGAAGGTAGTATACCGATCGGCATCCCCCTGTTTTTGGCCTGTTTCAGTGTTACATGAATATCTGGAGAATAATTCAGCTCCACTGTAACAACCCGAAAAGTACCCAATTTTTCTAGTAAAAATATTTACTAACACTTTTCAGCAGACTTAAGTTTTTAAAATAGAATTTATTGTTTCGAGTCGTATTTTGAAATTCCGAGTTCGTATTTGGAATTTCTGAGTGATTTCATGAAAATCCCGTTTTTAGTCATCTTTGCCTTTTCTTGACTTTTAAGTCGTCTTTGACTTTTCTTGACTTTTTAAAGTCGTCATTGACTTT
>JAIUZE010033093.1:0-11576 GCA_022085475.1 Heliosperma pusillum | reverse complement strand
GTTGACAAACAGTTATGGTCATGTGAAGGTTAGAATGAGCTAGCAACTGACCAATGATAAATGAATACTCAATCCAAACTTTCGATCAATTCCCAAAAGACGAAAAACGAAGCCAGAATGAACGGATTGGCTTATTACACACGAAACACGAGAGTGAACTCCTTCTGAATATTGACTTGACATTTCTTAGGAGATACTCACAACTTCTTCTTTTTTATTTCTTTTCTTTTATCTTTTTTCTTTTCTTTTTTTTCTATTTCACTTTTTTTCTTTTCTTTTCTTTTCTGAACATAACATTGCTTCTTGAACATTTTGTTTCTTCCAAATTCACTTTGACATCAAGGAACAAAATCTTCTCAAAAGAGCACCCATACACCATATTCTAGCTACTAGCTCAAAAGGTAGGCAGTTTTTATTTGTAGCTATTATTTTTGTGAAACATTTGTATGAAGGGGATAATTTTGAGGTGTAATTCAAAGTGAAAAAGGCTTCAAATCTTAGTGAATCATGAATGCAATGCTTATAGATATGAAATGAGAACCATACTTATGCGTTTTGACATGACACACATCACAAGGAGAACTACACACACCTAGATGAGACTGGGTATAGATGTACCAGCCTAAGGAGGTTCTTCCTTACAATATATGTAACTTGCCAAATGTCAAGATCAAGCGTACTCATCTATAGATTCATTCCATGCCTATTCTGTACAAGACTTCCCCATGTATGCACAATTCAATGAATATTGAATCATTATCTTTTGAAAGCTCTAGGTTTGGGAAATGTAACATGAAAGCATAGTAAACAAGTAAGCAAAGCATGAAAAGCATTATGTTCAGAAATTTTTAAATTTTCTCAAAAATCTTCTTTTTCTTTTATTCAAAATTGGAAAAATGATAAACTAAAATGCAAAATGGGAAAATGCAATCCCTCCCCCAAGCTAAACATCACATTGTCCTCAATGTGAGCACAAAGACAAAATATGCAATGAGATGATTAATGGGGAAAAGGACAAATGAAAGAAGAGTGAAGCTTACTAGTCAGCGCGGACTCCCCCAAGCTAGTCTTTTGAACTTGACAAGGAAGGTCTTTATAGATTCTTCAAAAACTCTTTCATCTGCAAAATAAATCCTAACAATGAAAAAGGGAATACAAAAATAAAAATGCAAAAAGAAAAGGAACACGGGTTGCCTCCCGAGAAGCGCAATTTAAAAGTCTTGCTAGACTCCATTTCTTTCTTTGATCATCCTTTATCTTTAAGCTCACTATCATCCAAGCTCATCTTCATAGCGTTCTTTACATTCTCCATCCATGCCAAACTTTTCCGGGAATAGCCTCTTCTAGCACTTTTAGCAGTAGTGCTTTTAGTATGCTCACCTGCAAGAGAATCAACACTAACCTGTGCCTCCAACCGATCCGTCAGTAAGGATCGAGGCATAGAAGAAACAATAGAAGAGTTATCAACATTAAGCACATAACATGAGTCTTCTAACGCAGGACTCCTAACGGTGGAATTTTTACTAAAGGTCACCTTGTCATCTCCTACCTCCAATGTCAACTTCCCATTCTTGACATCAAAAATTGCACCAGTGGTGTGCAAAAAGGGTCTTCCCAAAATGATTGGGATTTGAGAGACCTCGGCCATGTCAAGTACTAGAAAGTCAACGGGAATGAAAAACTTACCAACCTTGACGGGCACATCTTCTAAAACACCCATAGGTTGTTTTAGAGAACGGTCCGCCAATTGCAAAGTAATATTAGTGCATTTCAAAGCACCCATGTTAAGTTTTTCAAACATAGAAAAGGGCATGACACTTACACTAGCACCTAGGTCGCAAAGGGCTTTATCAATGGTATACGTGCCTATAGTGCAAGGGATAGAGTAACTACCAGGATCCTTAAGTTTTGGTAGAGACTTATTTTGCAAGAGTGCACTACACTCTTCAGTGAAAGCTACAGTCTTAGTCTCATTGAAGGATCTCTTCTTCTTGAGGACTTCCTTCATAAACTTGGAATAGGAAGGAACTTGGGAAAGCAATTCAATGAAAGGGACTGTTACCTTTAAATTCTTGACGACGTCAAGGAATTTACCATACTTTGCCTCCTCCTTGTGCTCGGCTATCCTTTGGGGAAATGGGACTTTGATCTCAATAGGAATATCGGGCTCTTTCCTCTTTGACATGGGTACCTCATCTTCAACATCAACAACCACGGACTCATCATTATGCTTACCACTTCTCGAGGAAATGGCATTTACAGTTTCGTGAGGTTGGTAACATTGTGAAGGCAGCTGCCCTTGCTTTTGGTGGGTATTAGAAGAGGCAAATTGGGAAATTTTAGCTTCCAACAATTTGATGGCGGCATCCTTAGCCTTATCGCTCTCTTGGAATTGAGCTATTATGGTGTCTTGCCTTTGAGCCAATTGCAGCATCATGGCTTCAAGTTTACTTACACCATTGTCACTTTGTGGAAATGTAGAGGATTGAAGTTGTTCTAGCTTTTGTGTGAGAAGGGCTACTTGAGCTTGTAAAAGTGTCAAAGTGGGGTCATCTTGCTTAGATTTCGATGGTATGGAGCGGGAATTTCTATATTGAGAATCGTGAATTGCCATGGATTCAATGGTAGTGTGAGCAATTTCAACATTGATTTGATCAAATCTTCCATTGTTAGCAGAATCCAGGATATGACGGGACTCTATATAACACCCATTATAGAATGTGATGGCAAGGAGCCATGGATCTATCCCATGATGAGGACACTCTCTCTTGCAAGTCCTTGTACCTCTCCCAAGATTCATATAGGCTTTCATCATCCCTTTGTCGGAAACTAGTGATTTGACTTCTCAACAAAGCGGTCTTTTCTGGAGGAAAGTACTTTTGGTAGAAGGCAAGAGCTAAACTCTCCCAATCGGTGATAAGTAATGTAACCTTATCAAGGCTATGTATCCACAAATCTCCGAAATGATGATTGGTGATCGTGCTTGTCGCGAGCCCGATACAAAGATAAATTACCCAGACTAGGCTAATAACAAATTAATGTAATTAGGGAAGTAGGGGTCGATCCTCAGGGAGATGGTGTTTCCTATAAGATGTGAAGTGTCTCGCAATTGGTCTTATCTAACGAATATCTGGGTTTTGGGAATTTAGTTTCTAAACTACTACAAGGCATAAACGAAAATGAAATTAAAGCAAATGGAAATGAAAACAATAAAACAAGTGATGAATTAACAATGATGAAAAACATCTAGGGAAGTAGGTTCACACATGTAGATTGACATATTGATGAAATTGGATATGGAACATGCAAATAATTCATTGTGAGTTCATAAGAATGATGTGTTCATTACAATCATAGATCAGATGGTCTAGCAGGCTTTTAGGCAATTTACTAGGTCTTAATCTATCATGTCATGCTTTGTCTATTCAATTCACGTATCTCTACCTTGGAAAAGAATTTCATTTTAGTCAATGATTTCCGGCTAGAAATCGTTAACTATCGTTATAGTCCAAACATGCATAGACACAATGTTTTAAAAGCACAATTTCTTTTATCCAATTAACATCTTTTAATCAATCTAACATGGCTACCCTACACCCTAGAAACGTGACTACTTACTCATGACGATGTCTAAATCTAAAATGATATTAACAATGAAGACTAGGATAGACATGTTTTAAGACTTTCAATGTGGCGATAATAACGACGCTAATTGACAATCTAGGAAATGAAACAACGATTATAACGGTACTAAAATGAATCTAAGATAACATGGATAGAAAATAACAATCAAATGGAAAACATAAAGACATTAAACAAAGGATAAAATAGGAATACCTAGGTGACCATAACCAATGAAAGCGATAACAATAATAGAAATCCCTTGCATAGAATAATCGTTCCTTGAATTACAACACTTGAACCCAACAAAGTAGATTACAAAGATTGAAATTATTATTAATCTAAGCTAATGTTTTGATGTAGAAAGGACAGAAATAACTAAGAACTAATGAAGAAAAGAAGAAGAAAATGAGAGAAGAGAGACTAGTTCTCCCTTCCTCCTAACCTAAAGAGAAAATGTAAGAAGAGAAGAAAGGATGAGAAGAGGATGTAAGATGTGAGATGTTGAGAAGAGGGGCTGGAACATCCTTTATATAGCATTAGGGTTTCGTGGGGAAGGGGTCGAGCATTGAACATATAGGACAAAAGAAGGAAGTTGAAGCAATTTGCTCGAAGCAGCAAGGATACCCGATCGGGTACACACTTACCCGATTGGGTAAGTTGTCATCTTGATGCTTTTGACTAACGTTTCATCTCCCTTTGCTTTGACTTGACTTCCATCATCCCCCTTGACCTCTTGAGTCGGGTTTGTTGATAGGGTTTGATGTAAAGCGATGAATTCTTCGCCTAACTGATTGATCTTCCGACAACTACGAAACTGTCTTTGCTTCTTCTCTCTTTTGAATTAGTGAACCTTCTTGAAATGCCTTTCACTTGGTCAAGCTTGCTTCTTCAAATCGTCGGATTCTAGGCAAATGCTCGGGAATATAGAAAAAGGGCGTAGAAACGTCACTTTCCCTACAAAACAGGTTAGAACAAAGGAATTCGCCTAGAAGACGATATTAGCTCATAAAATGGCTTAACAAAGCACAAATGACATACAGATCGAGCTAAATTGGGGGTTAAAATCATACTAATATTCACTTATCAAGTGGACCCATTTTTGGTAAATAGTTTGAAACCCGCCATATTTTGTTAAATAGTTTGGGTTTCGACCCCATTTAAGCAAAAAGTTCAAAATTTGAGTGTCTAAAGTATTGTCTTACACAGCTCTTAAAATTTTATATTAAAAATTAATTTAGAAAAGTATCATAAATAATAATTTTGATGATGTACTACTTAGTATCTTATTTATCCCACATTGAAAAAAAATGTAGGCGTGGTGAATATACTATGTATAAAAACTAAAGAAGCATTGTCCCACATTGAAATATTAGCATAAGTTAGGGTGATCATATGATTATAAATAGGAGTCATTATTGGAACTTATGTATCTACCCAAAATTTTTAGAGTCTATTAAATATTTTTTTAGAAACCTCTTAAAAGTTTGTATTAGTATCTCTCCAATATTGACGTTTGTATTACCATATCCACATTAGTAAAACTTACATCATCAAAAATTAATTTAGAAAAGTATCATAAAAAAAAAGTGAAAAATCTATTAATTATTTCAATATACATTTCCATATTATATTCAAGTGGTGTTTATAATTTTTATATAAAAACTTTTACATTTCATCTCACAAAAAAAATAGGAAAAATTAACGTGAATAATCTATCCTTTGGGTCATATTCCACTATTAATCCATTTTCTACTTAATTCCACAATAATACCAACTAATAACCTAATCATCAAAGCCTAAACCAGTTGGAAGGGTTACTTATCCAACCGGTTAAGGACTTATATTTCCTTCTTTTATTGTCAATTACCATTTCACTTACCCAGTTACCATGGTCACTCAATCAGTTACTGCCATACATGTAACCTTACTGTTAAACGGCCATTAATCCCCTTCATCTAACTGAAGTTTTAAAATTCTAATTATGAGACCTCGATTCATCAATGCAAAAAACCCGCAACTCTTCTTCTACAATAGTTGAGGAACCAAGATTATTTCTGGGTTTCAATTCTTGTCAAAATCAAATTAGATTCTCAATTTTGGGCAAAATTAGATTAGGGTTTACATAAGGGACGCTCAATGCAAGGTGTCTTGCACGTCGTACTTGCATTTGATCATATCAAGAGTGGTTTCCTCGATCTGGAGAGTAATTGTCTGACCGGAATTATCTACCATAGATACCTTCCGAGTGTGGCCACGCATTTTCAGCTTACTACTCCTCGATTGGCCTTGAGATTTTAAACAACCCTGACAAGGGGTGGACAATTCCTATCGCACTATTCCCTTTGAATAGCCACAGCTCATCATGACCCAAAAGATGCCCATTTGACCCCAGCTACGAAGATCGTAGAGCATAAATCAAAGTCACTCTGAAACTGTGCCACCTTAGGCGAACAGTCTTTAGTCAAAGAATTGACTCCAAAGAATACTAGTAGCTCTTGCCACGACCAGGCTACAAGAATTGCCAGAATTCTATAAGCGGTCACTCCCCGACAGATTGTCACTTACAGTTTGTCTATGTGATCGATTGGTCATCCCTATGACCCTATAACACTTGAACTTGCCATCAATCGCACCACAATCTAGTCACTTCGAGATGTCACCTCATATAAGTGACTATGGGCCAATGCTATGTTAATACAGTCCACTTTAATGGGGTTCAAAATTGTCTCTACAACCCATTTGGATATAACAAAGCACAAAACGAGTTTTAGAAACTCAAACGATAAATGTGATTATCATATATGAACAATCAACACAATGTTATTGCTTCATATCATATAATCTAAAGCTTATTTCGTCTATGACAATTCACAACGATCTTATTAAATGCAATAAAGGCTTGGGTAGTGAATATACCATGTATTCATTTATTCCAACCGTGTTAATTGCCTTTTTCCTTCCATCCAACGTTATTCCTAATAACATGAATTCATCTATGTAAATGTCTAGATCTCTATCTAGTGTTGGGCTCTTTAACTTGAAAGATGCTCCCACTCGTTATCATGATAACTGATAGGTATTTAGGTGAAGGGATCTACTATTAGTTCCTTTTAAACCACTTTATCCTCATCATAATGTACTAGGTCTCTTTTTGTAGAATTTATAATGATTGACTCTTCAATCATTCTTATAGTAATTCGCTTCTTGTATAACCAAAGTACGCCTAGGATTTCTATAAATCCTTTTATAAGTTTGAAAATTTGGGTTTGTGTAACCTTTACCACATTGTCAATTTTTCTCTACCAAACACAAGAATGTATCCCTAGTTCTCCTCGAGAACTCTATGGATGTTCTTGTAGGCTATCCAATGACACTCATCTGGATTGATTTGTTATGGGCTTGTCATGCTCCTAGCATACAATTCATTTAGGTATGTGCATGTTATGGCACACATGATCGATATCATGTGATCAACAACTCTTAGGTTCAGTGGATGACTATGACCCTTTCATAGTGATCCCACTTTTATCAACATAAACAACCTATTTAACTTGTTGAATAGATTAAGGATCTTATCGATATAAGATACCTTTTAAATGCCAAGCTAAAATCTTCTATTCCACAATAGATTTTGATTTCAGTATACACGTTGCCCTCTTTCATCCAACATTAAAATCCAACCACTCCTTTCAAAAAGGTAATATGAATATGTCACTCTTAATGAGTGAAACGTCATTCACGTGGAAAACAATTTCTCCCACTGAACTTCATGTCTTTACATGATGACTTAAACTCCCACTTAACTTCATGTCTATACATGACTTTAACTCCCACTGACTTTCATGTCTATACATGACTTTTCGACAATTCGAGTGAAACCCTTCTTATATCTTATAATAGAAAAGATTATCATATATCATAACCTCTAGGTAGATACATACAATAGGCTTGTGTCATGTACACATCCTATTCCAAATCCCTATTTGGACATGTGGTTTTGATGTGTATCTTGCACACACTTATTATGAGGTATTTCATTGATGATTTGGATCTAAGCATAGTTACGCATTAACTTAGCTTTTGTAGACATCTACATGTCTATCCATTTAGTTTCATAAGTCTCTTATGTTAGAAAATCAAAATTTTATATTTTAAAATTTCTAGGTGCTTCCACTTACATAGATCATAATCTTATTATCTCAAGAACATTTTCTTTTGGTCTCGTCACTAGTCTAAGGATTCACCTAAGAACGCTTTCTTTTGGTCTCCTCACTAGTCTTGAGTCTAACCTAAGAACATTTTCTTTTGGTTTTCTCACTAGTTCCTAACTAGTTTTCCGTTGTGGCTTATTTTCTCCCACTCTATCTTTAGAAAAATACAACTATTTTCTTTAAAGATAGCCTTATGAGCCACAAACAATTTTGTACTCATACTTGTAAGGGAGGTGGAAGTATCACAACATGACCTTAAGTGATCTACTAAAGACTTCTTTGTAAAGACATCGAATCTTAGCTTCAACATAGACTAGTTCTATAAGAGCTAAAGAGGTGAACTCATATTCATGTCATTTACTTTCTTTATAAGTGGTATGGCCAATTGGTTTGGTCAATTCCCTATTTTGAGTTCAATAACTCAATTTTGACTTAGCAATTGATCTTTCAAAGTGAGAATCGAATTCTTAGCCTTTTTATTATAATGATCCCATCATCCTAATATTTACGTGATCAATTTGAGTCGATATAATTTATGTTATTAGTTCAAGTAGAGTAAAATGACAAGTTTTAGAATGAAAAAGTTTCATAAACCGAGTGACTTGGGTTGAAAACCAAGTCACCAATATCCAATTACAACCAATTGTTCATAAAAGGAAATAAACAAATTTCCATTGTCAAACAAGGAAATAAAGAGTTTCTAAATTAACGTCACAAAATACAACCCAAATAAGGAAGACAAAACAAAATGAGTCCAAGCTTCCTTATGTCTTCATCCATGGGGCTACTTTAGCTTCCCTTGAAGAATCTCTTTAGGCTTGCTTGTCCTTGCCCTTGTCCTTGCTTGGGTGCCCTAATTACAATTAAAAAGGGTAAGAATCACAACTTGTATCTATATACCAAAGTTGAGATCATAACATAAATGATAGGGATGAAAATTTACCAACGGAAACAATTTTCCCGGCTTTGATATCTCCTAGATACTTGGGGCAATTCCTCTTCCAATGCCCTACGCCATTACAATAATGACACTTGTCCTCGGTTGAGGCACCTTTCTTAGGCTTGGGTGAGCTATTTTCAATAGCTTTTCCCTTGCCTTTGTAGGTGGAGGGCTTCTTCCCTTTGCTTGCACTCTTTTTGAACTTCCCCTTACTCTTGTTATTGATGTGAAGTACATCCTTGGTGGTGCTAACATTTAGCCCTATGTCTCTCTCCGCTTGCACAAGCATTTTGTGCTACTAGTGGAGAGAGGTTTGCATATTTTGCATATTGTAGTTTACCCTAAACATCACATATGCCTTTATTCTCCCCAAGGAATGTAGTACACGGTAAATTACGAGTTGTTCGGGAATGTCAATCCCTTGTACTTTAAGAATCTCGACATGCTCAATCAATTTGAGTACATGAGGGCTAACCTTTTGGCCCTCTTTAAGGATTCATGTCAAAAAACGCGGATGCCGTTTCATATTGAACGATTCTAGGAGCTTGTGAAAACATGGTCACAAGTTTGGCATAGATCTCATAGGCCGTGCTCATCTTTATGGCACTCCTTTGGAGATCGGCCTCCATAGAGAAGATCAAAACATTTTTTATCGCGGCGGCTTCCTTTTGGTAAGCCTCATAGGCTCGCCTTGCGGCGGCGGTTGACCTTTCGTTAGGTGTTTCGGGAGAGGCTTCGGTAAGGTAACGAAGCTTGTCGTCACCTTCCGCGGCCAAGCGGAGTTGCGCATTCCAATCGGCAAAATTAGCGCCATTCTTTTCTAACTTGCATCGATCCATAAAGGATCGAAGCCATGAGACATTTGTGAGAGTTGGAGCATTGGTGTTGGATGAACTAGCCATTGCGATTGTACAAAATTAACTACAAATTTAAGACATAAAGGAAATGTTAACATTTATCATTTTAAATACTTGTAAACATTTTAAACAAGTTTTAACATTTAAATAGTGACCTCTACCCAACTATTATAAATGATTCCGAGATCAAAATTCATATCAACTTGGGCACGGTAAGCCGATTCATCCCTCATTAACATAATTCGGTGGATTAACTCTTTAATCGATTCTACATTAGAACTCTCGGTCGATAATATTCCTTTAATATTTATCTTAAGCCCGGAACACATGCGGCTACGGTCGCGAATACTTCCGTTGAGCTCAATCCAAATTTCGAAATAATAACATTTATTACCCCTCTTACCCAACGTAACAAGTTTAGCACCCCGGTGAGCCGAGCCTACTTCCTTGCGAAATTGGGATTCATGGGTTCTAACATTTGGTAAGGCTTGATCTCAATTATTTAATATGAGAGGTCATGACAATTTATTATCTATCTCGTTTAAGTGAATTAAATCGATGAATTAACGATAATTTTAATTGACACGGTCAAATACTCGATGAATATGCATGTCATGTTATGGCGATTTGGCAATGCATGCAAACATATTAAATAAAAATGCAAGCATAAAAATAAAAAAACTAGTATGGCCTTTCCTAGAATAGAAAATCATATATTCTATTACAAATTTGGAAACCAACTCCTTTGGTCCCTTGAACTTCATAAGCACGCCTCCCTAGGTCACCGTCTCTCTCGGAACTCCTTTCCGAATGGCACCGTCTTTGGGAAACTCCGGTTTTACAATTAGTTACAAAATATATAATAAAATTACAATAATTTCCTAGTATACATTTGTAAAATAAAATAATACAATAAAAGTGATTCGAGATCACATTAAATTACAACCGAATCAATATTCCCTTACATTTCGGGCAATATCGATTAAAACTAAGGCCATACAAGAAAAAAAATTAACTAATTTCAAATTACATAACCAAAATATGGACTTTCATAAAGTGAAAATACAGCATGATAATATGTCTAAAACATGCTAAGTTATGTGACAACCCTCGCGAATGCGGAAAAATAAAACATACCAGCATGTGAATTATATAGCGGAAATAACGGTGTATTTTAAAAAACTTATACATGGCAAGATAGACCCAAAATACGAGGAGTGTCAAATATTACAAACCAAAGTACGGAAAATACTACAACAAGAGACGTAGTCTCTCAAAAGGTTAACAATATCAAAGTGATTAGCAAACTAGCTAATAAACGTCTAGAGGTGTTTCATCCAGGGACAACGCCCGCTAGATCACACCCGAACCCAAAATACCACAAGCAAAAAGCCATCCAATCAAGCAACCTGTTCATCCATGAAAAACATGCACGCCACAGTCAGTGGGGAGTAACTCCGGGTTCTCCCAGCCATATCACCTTAAACGTACATATAAGGAAATACAAAAGTAAAAATCATGCATATATAGATATCCATGTGAGATACTTAAGAATAGATAGGCAATCCAATATATAATGATAAGATCATATGGAAATCAAATCCGAAATCATCATGTTATTCAAAGACTCGGGGAAGACACTCTTAGGCAACCGAATACGCTCACTAGGGCTTGCATCTCACCGTTAGCGGTATAAGATTGATAAGATTGAGACTCGACAGACAAACCAAGTCAAGTCATGCGATGGTCACAATAAATCCACATATTATCATCCATTCACGAACCAAGACATTGACGGTGCCCAATCATGCAATGACCATGAACAATATCATGAAATCACGCATTCAAAGAACGACACAAGACGACAACTCTCACGGTAAATGAAACGCACTAGCACCGTGTACATGGCAAGTATGATTAAAAAGGCATCCACGGGATCACATT
>JAIUZE010033087.1:0-15419 GCA_022085475.1 Heliosperma pusillum | reverse complement strand
TGAACACATGAAATCCCAAACTAGAAGACCTCCTTCAAGTTGCACCAAGATGACACCAAATAATCTACCCTTATTATTAACTAGATAATAAGATAGATATAATACTACTAATATTATGACTATATTACTACACTAGTAATACTTAGTAAATATTAGTATATGAGAGTTTTAGTGAGAAGAAGAGTTTTTAGAGAGAAGTTAAACAAATTGAACAAAAATGAAGTGATAAAATGATGAACAACAATTGTCCTTTAAGAAGCCAAAATGGCCGGATGATATAGTCCAAATATGGACTATTATTTTGTTCAATTTTTGTCCCATGCATTAGAGTGGAGTGTTGTAGTATATATGATGATTATTCTTACTTGTAATGTCACTTTCATAAGTAACTAAATAGTAAAAACAAGAACTAAAATCATCACCTTTGAACTACAACATAACCGGCCCATTTTGGCCTAGTTGGATCCATTTTGATTTGTGATATTTGTCTCACAAATACTTATTGATCATATGGTTAATTATCTTGTATAATTAAGTGTTAATTTGATCATATAACAATTATATGACTCAATTAAATAAATAATATGTACTTAACATTTTAAGTACTATTTTACCATTATATCAATATATAATGGGTCCCACAATGCTTAGTTAATTTATTTTACAACTCCTTGTAAATATAATTAACTAATTACCTCTATCTCGAAACCTCAACTAATTTAGTAATTTAACGATTAATTACTAAGTTAAATCTTATTTAATCGTATTAAAATAAGATAAAAATTTATTAGTCAATTATCGCATAATTGAAAAAACAAGCTTAATCGAATTTGAGTTCATAACTCAATTTCTAACAATTAACTCTCGTACATATCGAATATATGTAATGTACTAATTAACTGTATCGTATACAAATAATTAGTTACTATTTGGATTTCATCCTTTAGGTGTGACAGAAAGGGATCAGTTGATCACCGCCGTCAAACGACAATAACGTCAAACTCTAGTCAGCCAACCGTTATTGATTTACGTTAATCAACTGGCTAATCATATATATAGTCAATAAATATCCTAATTATATTCCATAATAAGATTTATTATGTAACGCACTATTGTGGAGGACACCTACTCCAACAAATTTTTCCTGAAAAGTCAACCTCATCGTTATATCATTTTATAGTATAAATGAATAAATGATAAATATATCAACACAATTATATTTCATATAAAATAAATTTAAATGATAAATAGATATATGTCGGATAAGGCCGACCATCAAACTTAGTTGAAGTGAAAATGAGTTAAAAGTTGAATCCCTTAGAAGGTTATGATTGAGAAAAAATAGGAAATAATAATATACCCTATTCAGTAGGTCGGTCTTGCGACGGATCGGATCTTGCGACGGGTATTTTGTGAGAGGAAATGGGTAGAGGGGACAAGGTGGGCACCCCCATGTGCTTCTCCACTCACCCTTGATGGGTATTTTGTGAGAGAATATGGTATCCGTCTTAAGCTTGCGACGAATAGTGTCCGTCAATAAGTAATACTAAGCAATAGGATTACGGAGGGCGAAGTGAAAGCAAGGGAGTGTGAAGATTGTGATTTGTGAAGGAGTGGTTCAGAACAACGTAAGAGAGAAGATAAGGAATTGTTGACAGAAAACAAAAAGTATTGATGGCAGTGCCATGTCATCTTCACTCAAATCTGGGTCTTCGTCTCCGACCCGGAACTTCAGTAATTCAGAGTCCCCTACTGACGGCATCGCCCCGAATCTCTAATTCAATCAGATGGCCAACCGTAAGATGCGGCACCAACCCGGAACAGCAGGAAGCATTGTCCAAGATTGTTGAGGATAGAGTTGAGGAGTTGTTGCAGAAAGACGAAAACAAGGAGTTGTTGGATAAGCTTAACAAGGCCTCTAAGAGAGTAGAGCTTGCCAGAGAAGAGCTTGCTAATATTCAAAGGCAAGAAATGGAAGCCCTCCGAATGCGAGATTACGTCAACCAGCTCGAAACCAGAGCTTCCCAGGTCTATATATATATATATATATATATATATATATATATATATATATATATATATATTCCTCCCTTCAGAGTTCAAACCCCCTCCCTTCAGACCCTAACTAACTCAAATGGATAAAATTTCAGATTGCAGAGTGCCAAAAGGAAGTATTGGAAGCAAGAAAAATACTGGAAGAAGCAGAAGCATCATTGGATTGCAATGCAGACGCTTTGCAAAAAGAGGAGAGGCTGGAGTCGGTAAAAGCTGCATTGATATCCGGATTAGTAGGGACCGTTGCTGCAGCCCCCATCTATCTCAGTCAGCTGGATGTGAGTCCACAGCTGTTACTCCAGTTAGGAATCAGTTTTGCTACTTGTGCATTATTCGGAGTTACCTTCCGTTATGCAGTCAGACAAGACTTGGACAACATTCAGCTTAAAACAGGCACTGCTGCAGCATTCGCCTTTGTTAAAGGTACCCGTCACTCTTAGTAACAATCCCTTTTTAGCAAGGAAGATATATACTTTGATAAGACTTGAATGTTCTTCCGTGATGGCAGGACTCGCAACATTGGGCGCAACATCACCTTTGGAACTGAACTCAGAAAGCCTCTTATCCCATGCTCTAGATGCAGCCTTCTTTGTGTCTCAGGATTTGTTAGTTTTTGTTTTTGCTGCAGTTACTCTAGACTTCTGTTTTAAGACCAGAGTTATAAGTCCTTTTCCTATCAAACTATTAGACTGAACAAAATGACTGTTCTGAGCCAAATGTTTTCAAGTTCCTGTTTTGTTAGCATGCATGAATGCAGACAACATTTGCTAATTGCAATCAGTGTTTTGGAGGGGAAAAAACCTTACAACTTTTGAAACCATGCATTCCTTATACCAGAAAATCAGAAAATCAGAAACCAGATGAAACAAATCCTACTAGGATGGCAATAAAGACATCAGCAACAACTTAACATTCCTTATTCTGAATCAACACCTCACACTTGTTCAGGTATACATTGGAGAAGAAAGTCTAAAAACATATTGAAAACTACAATGTATCATCATCATATAACAAAAGCTGATCTGACTTGATAAAATACAAGCAAGAGTGCTACCCTATGAGACATTGTCCACAATTCCATTCACGACAATTACGATTGCAGGAGCAGCAGCATTTATATCTTCTCTTCACTAGTTTGGTTCAACAAAAAGACTCGCTTGAGGATGTAAGCCTGCTTCTTTTAGTGTCAAAGATAGCTTTTCTGGCCCAAAAACAGTTCGCGGGAAATTCGAGACTAAGCTGTACTTCTCAACATTTGAGCACTCCAAAGAATCAACATAGTCGTATATAGACTGGACATTTGCACTGCTATGAAATCTTCTGTCCTTCCGTTCACCAGTGGGGAACCTCACCAAGACCTGTTTTTTTTACAAGCATTCAGAGGAAGGCTTAAAACCCGGAAAATCTTCCTTAATAAACAAATAAGAGGGACAGATAAACAGACTGGATAAGATTAACCATCATACACCTCTTATTCAAATGTCTGTACAATTGGAAGAATTAAGAAAGATGAAAAAAAGAAAAAAAAAATATCCTGAAACTTAAAATAAAGAATGGACTTACTTGAGTGACATCAGGTCCTTTCTCAGGTTCAGCACCCAGCGATAAAGCTTTTTCCATCCTCCTACGCACCAAAGCAGCTTCTCTTTCAGCTGCTTCTTGTGCTTCTCTTTCACGAGCTTCTTCTTCCTCTTTGAGTTTTCTCTCTTCTTCTGCACGTTCTCTTTCAATCCTCTCCTGCTCTTCTCTCCTCTGCCTCTCCCTGGCCTGAGCAATAGAGAAATGGCAAAGGATAAGTCAGACAGAAAAAATAAAATAGAATTAAATAACGAAACATAATGCCCTATTTCAGTCTGAAGCCAGTTACTACACGGCCCATGTGTTCATACTGTAGTACATAAGAGCTGAACCAAGCACACTTGGGTCAGACAACAAAAAGGGGTAGCAGTCGAGGACCTGATCCGCTTCCAATGCGGCCCTATAAGCAGCATCTTGTTCTTCCCTTAAACGCATAGTGTTTCTCCTCTCCTCAGCTTCAAGCCTAGCCGAGACAAGTACAGGTGCAGTTTCCTCCAATACTCTCTGCAGTATAGAAAGCATTTCCTCTGGAGTTTTTGGCCCTTCGATCTGTAACAAAAGAAAAATAAAGTTAAATCTTAAAATAATAAAAAGGGTGGTTGAAAGGTAGGGATTGAATCCTCTCATATATTCACTGCAAGAAAAACACTCCATCCTCCAGTCATTCTTAAGCTCTAATTATAAGAAAAGACAAAAAAAACCAGTGATAATTCAAGGAAAATGTATATTTAAATTATTTAGGTATATGACAGCATACACATCCATAATTCAGGAAAATGTATATTTAAAATATTTATAACCTATGGTGCTCGGACACGGATACGACGTACGGATACGGGTACGAATCCTTTTGTCCGATACTCGTAGTCATAATTCAAGGATACGAGGATACAAATAACTAACGGATACATCAACGTTTGGACACGGTCAACGTATCCGATTTTTAAATTTGGACACGGTCAACCTAAATCGAATTTTATATATTCATAGTTTATGAAAAAATTAAAATCAATGTCTGCTTGCTATGAGTAAATTAAATTTGAGGTTGACAGCGGAGAAAGAGATAAAGAAAATAAGAAAAGAAAAATCCATAAACCCACAAACTGGCCCCACCTACTTTTTACAGAAAAGTTACCCATTATCAGTGACATGAAGGCAGAAGATAACAATAAAATTATAATTTCATACTCCCCATAAATCTACCCTCATGCCTCTCCCCCTCCTAAACATATAAAAAAAAAAACCTAGTCATCTCAATCTGCTCGCCTTCTTCAATGGCGCCCAGGTACTCTTCTTCAATGGCGTCAAGGTACACTTTTTTCTATAACCGTATCCCTTTTCTTGTTGCCGATCGGACACAAATTTTGTGTCGGTATCTGTGTCGTGTTGTACGGACACGGGTACGATACGGTAAAGTGTCGTGTCTGAGCATCATAGTTTATAACAGTTAAAATACATATACATTTAAGTTCCTAAGATTACCCCTTCACATAAACCTACCATTTTTCAGCTATTCAATATTATAATGCATGGTACCAAAAAAAGAAAGAAAAAATGAAGCAAAAATGACCAACCAAAAGCTCCCAGCTTCTTAAACATTTATTCAGAAGCATCATGCCTCCACCAAGATAAAATTATGTAGTTACCATAGATTGCGCACCAAAGAATAATTTTATAAAATGAAGATAGAATCACTCATATTTTCAACAACAACAATATCAGAACCTTAATCCCAAAATGTTTTATGGTCGGCTGACATTCATTCCCCTAAATCCAACTAGCCATCATTCTTTAACAATCAAATTTCCCCTCCAAGGCTCCAAATTGTATGTGTTTCATGTATTGTGAAACAATAGTCAGTTGATGGGTCAGTTGATGCAGCTTTCCGTGCAATTCGTGGATAAGATGATTGCAAGAATCAGGGGCCTTGGGGCTAGGAAACTCTCCTATGCAGGTAGAGTTACTCTTATCAACTCTGTCCTGAACACCCTCCATACCTACTGGAGTGCCATTTTTATTCTACCTAAGAGTGTTATCAATCAAGTAGTTAAAATCTGCAGAAATTTTCTTTGGAATGGGGCTGCAGAATATCAGAGATTCCCTCATTTTGCATGGCATAAAGTTTGTAAACCCAAAAGAGAAGGAGGTCCCAAGGGATCTGGAAACCTGGAACAATGCTGCTGTTGCTAAATGAGCTAATGCTGAATTGCTGTCTATTTGAGGGGCAAGATTGGGACACCTATAGTCCTGATGGAGATGTCAGTTGGTACTGGAAGAGGGTTTCCAAGATCAAAGCTAAATTTGAAACAGGTTTCCTGAATGCGCGCGGTGGATTGATGATGAAAAGGGATACACTGTTGCAGGTGGTTATGATTGGAGTAGGGATAAGGGTGATAAGTGCAGTTGGTTTAGGACTGTATGGTGCGCCTCGGCAATCAAAAGCATTCTATCATTTCCTAGTTAGCTGTTAACAAAGCTATGAATGTCAAAGAACAACTCATTATCATAGGGGTCAGTGCTGATGAAGATTGCTCAGATTGAAAGGCCCCATATTGTAGCAAAGAATGTGATTCAGGTCATCATGCAAAGATTGATGACTAAGATCAAGTTACCTTGCAAAGAGAAGGATTCTAGGTGGTTGAATAAGATAATTCTCTAAATATCTTTCTGATATTTTGAGGAATTATTTTTCCTATTTAAAATGATGTATAGATTGATTTTGGACTTTGTTTATCTTTATTAATATATACCCTTATAATTAACCCAAAAAATAAAACTCTAGATGCAATTCTTTGTTATGGGAAGGACTAAGGATAAGGCGTATGAGTTTTCAAGTTTAACACACAGGTACGGGTGTAGTTGTGTATATCTGAACCCCCTTATTTCGCCGTAGGTGCAAGCCTTCGAGGCAATGGCTAACATTGTCCGTGAAGATAGAATCACTTATAATTTTGACGTGGTCATGCAGTTTTCAGTGGAGTAAGTTATGGACCAACATCCCTCTATATTCTTCTTCTGTTGGTGGAAAAAAGGTAATGTTCCAGCACACATAAAACATAAGATACCTAATGCCTCTCCAATCTGCCATCTATAACGTGAGTAGGGCTTGTTGCACCCAACTTTATATCAGGTTGAAAACACAGTTTACGTTTCATTGCACGTAGTAACAGGTTGACCATCCATTCTAACAAGCGTGGACGATGAGGAGAAGCAAATCAAGTGTAACATATAAAGTGACACCATATAATAAAAATAACAAGGGAAGAATAAGGTGATGATACCTGCTGAAGTAACGCGATACGTTGATTAGTAGCAGCCATAACGAGAGCACAGAAGGGGAACCTAGAAGCCTTGAAGCTATTACTCATCTTAAATCCCTCGCTAGCTCGAATACTC
Organism: Heliosperma pusillum; assembly: GCA_022085475.1. Lineage (NCBI taxonomy): Eukaryota > Viridiplantae > Streptophyta > Magnoliopsida > Caryophyllales > Caryophyllaceae > Heliosperma > Heliosperma pusillum. The sequence continues at coordinate 8,390 of JAIUZE010033087.1, read as the reverse complement.
CCACCCCACGACACAAAATTGTGGTTAACAAAGTCGGAAAAGACCTGACTGCAGAGGGTGGTATGACAGAAGAGAGGGGTATCAGGGTGATCAGGTGAATGCAAATACACAAAGAGAAGCTTATACTCCTGCCTGGACCTCTGCAGAGCCTCCATAAACCCCTCCGATACGAACCTGGGCATAGCGGTGGCAGTCTGACCGAACTCCGTCTCGAAAGCCGCAACAAAGTCGGCGGCCTCGGACGCAGACGGAGATGATTGAAGGAGTGGACTGCGATGGGCGCCCTGAGGCCCAAGACCGATCATGCCGATGGAGTAGGACAGGATTCCGCCCACGGCCCACACACCGAGCCCAACCGCACCGGAGATCAAACCTAATCCTCCTGATACGACGGAGATAGGGAGAGTGACGAGACGCCATACGATACTTGGGCCCACGGAAGATGGTGGTGTCATGATGTCGGAGGTGGAGGTGGAGGTGGAGGTGGAGGTAGATGCTCCGGCGGCGGCGGCGGTAGAGAGGTGATCATCTCGGTCGTCTGAAGAATTAGGGTTAGCGGTAAAAGAGGCGATAGCGAGTTCAAGATCCCAATTGTGAGCGGATAAGATGTCGCTGCATAAATCTCTATCTTCTAAACCAGTTATCGCTTGGAAATACGCCACTTTATCCTCTGCATCCACCATTTCTTCTCTTCTCTTCTCTTCTCTTTTCAGTATTATTACTACGACTATGTATGTATGTGTGTATCAAATTATCAATGTATGTATGATAACTCACAAGTTGCTTCTTGATCTAATTGCTACTTCTATGGAGTATTATTATATACGATTATGATTTTATGAAAACAACGCCATTTTTTTTACTGCCAATACTGTTTTGTCCTTTTATTTTGTTGTTTTAATTCTGGATCATATAGGATAATCAACGAATCATGATGACCAACATTAAACATCAAATCAAATATACCCAATATTCAAAGGGGCGGCTGGTTAACATAGACGACGTTTTGGAAAATATCGACGACGTTTTCATTATGAAAGACGATAATGCCCTTATGCACTTAAACTTTCTATCTCTCTTATCTAATTCTCCCAAAATCAAATACAACTAATTCAACTAAAAAAATAAAAAAATTACAGCAACAAAAATTTTACTAAATCGAACAAAAACAATTTCACTAAATCGATTATCATGACGGACGAACAATCTTCGGTATATTTACATATTAATCAAAATTTAAGTTTGTCAATTTTTTTTCCCGGAATCCGTTAATTATTTGTTTATACTTATTTAAGTTAATTGATTTACGTGACGTCTTAGTTAGTTAAAATTTAATTGCGGATTTTTTTAAAAAATTTGGAAAAAATACCATGGTCAGACGAAGAACTGGATGTCACGGATCATGGCCAGACATCCATTTCCAACCTCTGACCATGGCCAGACGTTGGAAATGGATGGCTGGACGTATGTCCATGGTCAGACGTTGGAAATGGATGTCTGACCATGGTCCATGACATCCAGTTTTTTTGTCTGACCATGGTGAGATGATATCAATTTTTATAACCCGTTTAATAACATTTTAGGTATCTAGATCATGATTTACTAATATATGTTAAATATTTAATGTCTAATTAGCGTCGTATTTGCATTGAGCAGGACTCGCTAGAGGATTTCGGGAATAATAACACTGATTACAATCCGTACTTTGAGACGACGTTGGATTTTGATACTCGTGATGATGCCTTTAATTGGGCGAGTAAGATTGCAATGGATCATGGTTTTGCTTTGGTTAAAGCAAATAATGGGCCAAAAAACAGAAGAAAAGACGGGTTGTTGGCATCTTACTTTCGATGTTCAAGGTATGGTAGACCACCTCCAATTGATGATCCTGAGAAGCGACGTAGGTCGAATAAGTGTGGATACAGTTTCCGTATCCGAGCCGTGCAGAACTACCCTCGTCAAGGTGACGATAGCGGGGCAGTTTGGAACATTATCACCGCCGAGGGCAAAGGGTTTCACAACCATGGGGAGGTGGTTTACAAGGACAGTGATCGTCATTTTGTAGATTTGGATGACGAGGAGAAAGTATATGTGAAGCAACAGGTTAAGACCGGTGTGCTCCCAAGAGATATAAAGAACGCTCTTCACCAAAGAACGCCAGGTAAATCTCAACCATCAAATAATCATATTTATAACGAGACCAAAAAACTGAGGCGGGAATTTAGGGGTGGAAGGAACACCACACAACAAATGTTTGCTATTTCCGTTGAAGCGCATTATTTGCAGTGGCATGAGAGTGATCCCGAGACACGACAAATCTCTCATATATTCATGGCACATCCCGTAGCCGTGCAACTATTTCGAGCATATCCTTATGTTGTGCTCATTGATTTGACATACAAGACAAACACCTACAAGAATCCACTAGTTGAGATTGTCGGTGTTACCCCGACCGGGAGTTCGTTCCTAATTGCTTGTGCACTTGTTCCTACGGAGTCCGAGGTGAAAGTCCATAGACCTTAATTAGACTCCTCTAATTTGTTACTAAATTACTTGTTAATTTAGTATTTAATGATCTATGTAACATGCATGCAAATAAAAAGACATTTATATAAAAGAAGAAATTTCCTCACATTGATATGGAAATAAAATGGGCACAACAAAAACTCCTTCTTGTTGTTCTTGAGTTATAATTATGGATGAACACAAGTAATCTCCAAACTAGAAGATCTCCTCTAAGTTGCACCAAGATGACACCAAATAATCTATCCTTATTATTAACTAGATAATAAGATAGATATTATACTACTAATATTAGAATATATTACTACTCTAGTAATACTTAGTAAATATTAGTATATGAGAGTTTTTAGAGAGAAGATGAGTTTTGAGAGATGAATGATAAATAAGCAAGAATGAAGACGTGATGAAATGAACAACAATTGTTCTATTTAAGGCCAAGAGGGCCGGCTCATGTATCACCAAAAGGGTGATTTTTTTTTCTTATTTTATTGCCATGCAAAGTGGTGGTGTGTTGTAGTGAGTAAAATGATTTTAGGTTTACTATTCATGTCATAATCACATGTTGCTTGTGAGTATGAATAAGAGCAACCATCATCACCATCCACTACACTATAACCGGCCATGTGAGCCTTATTTTGATCCATTTTGATTTTTGATATTTGTCCCACAAATACTTATTAATCATATGCTTAATTATCTTGTATAATTAAGTGTTAATTTGATCATATAACAATTATATGACACAAATAAAGGAATAATATGTACTTAACATTTTAAGTAATATTTTACCATTATATCAATATATAATGGGTCCCACAATGCTTAGTTAATTTATTTTACAACTCTTTGTACATATAATTAACTAATTACCTCTATCTCAAAACCTCAACTAATTTAGTAATTTAACGATTAATTACTAAGTTAAATCTTATTTAATCGTATTTAAATAAGATATAAATTTATTAGTCAATTATCGCATAATTGAAAAATAAGTTTAATCGAATTTGAGTTCTTAACTCAATTTGTAATAATTAACTCTCGTACATATCGAATATATGTAATGTACTAAATTAACGTATCAGTTGTTTTGATATACAACTAATTATTGTTACTATGGGATTTCATCCTTAGGTGTGACCGACAACGGGATCAAGTTGATCACCGCCGTCCATACGACCAAAAACGCAAACTCTAGCAGCAACCGTTATTGATTACGTAATCAACTGACTAATCATTATATATAGTCAGATAAATTGTGGACTGGCCAGTGTCCGTCCACAGGTTTAGTACAATACACATAAAGATAAAATCTATGTAGGTTTCCTAAGTGGTTAACTTTGTATTTGTAAACAGTTGATTAAGTTATCAATTAACGGTTGGGCGTGCAGATAAGTGTGACGTATTGTCATGCAGAGGATGGACGGTTAATTCAACTGGGTCCCTAAGTCACACCTAAAGGATGTGATTGAAGAATGTGATTATTGAGATAAAAACGGATATTCATATTGATGCCTATTAAATGACTAAAAGGTTAGTCGGTTTTTTTGACTAAAAGGTTAGTCAATGTGATGATGATATAATTATTTAATAACGATTAAATAATGTTAGCTAAGACGAATTAACTGTAATTCGTAATTAAATATAAAATGTTATATTTAGTTGTAGTATATAATGTGAGCTAAAACGAATTAAAATGTTAATTCGTAATTAAACATAAACCGTTATATTTAATTAGCAGGATTATAAATATACCGATATTTATAATTAAAGTATATATTATACGATTGTCATAATAATTGTTATATTAATATATCTACTGCAAAATGTTGTAATGGACCTTATTAATGTATGACAACATATTAGACAAATATAATATGTATAACATTATATTAAATGGAAGCGAATTTAACCGAAAAAGAGTCCAGATTACTCTGAGGAATTTCGGTCAAAATGGTAACAAAATAAGAGAAAAATATCCCTTATTTTCTCCTATGGGTGCCGTGTGAGAGGGAGGATATGGGAGAGTTTTACTCATTCTAACTCTCTAATTTTATGATCATCATTAATTCACATCACAAAAAGATACAGACTCTTTTTCTCTCTAATTTTCTAGCAAATACAAGGGCATTTCTCGATCAATCTTGGGTGAGACGATTAGGAGGATATCTGCTTTGATATATGTTCTTAGGCCGAATTTACGAGGACTAAAGGTTATTCCTAATCCCTTTGTTTATTATGCAATTTCGTTTATGACCCGTTAATCATATAAATCGTAATTTCATTATAATCCTGTAAGATTATAGGGATGTATACGGATATATTCCCTCAAGTGGTATCAGAGCTTAATGGCTATGAAATTATTTTAAGTGATTTTTATAAATATTAAATTGTATGATTATTGAAAGAAAAAAAAATTCGAAAATTTTAAAAAAAAAATCAAACTCACGGTTTTTTATTTTTTGCCGTGATGAATTTTTTTTTTGGGTTCCATTAAAGATTCATTTATATTATTGTTTTAATTTGTTAAAGATGATAATATATGAATTTGTTGATATTTTAATTTAATAAGGATTAAATTAGAATGTAAATGGAATTGTATTGGATGTTAATGAACATCAATTTTTTGTGCTATATATTTTCGGTTTTAAATTGTTTTAGATGTTCATATTAAAAGGTTAATTTGAATCATCTATTTGTATCAATGTTTAATAACGATTAGGCATTGTTTTGTTTACACCGATCTAGTTAATATAAGCATAATCGTCTTAAAACCGTTCCAATTTTTGGTGCTGCTACTGTACAAAATAAAAAAAAATAAAAATAAAAATTTTTTTCTGTTTTTTTTATTGCTGTTAGTAGCAGGTATTTTTTTATTTTTTTTTTAATGTTTTTTTTTGGTTTTTGCTTAAACCGTGAGAAAAAAAAAATTTTGGGACTGGTACTGTTCACGTGAACAGTAAAGAAAAAAAAAATTTGTTTTTTTTTTTGCATTATAAAGATAATGTTTGTTTGTTATTGTGAAAAGGTTCACAATAATGATACCCGATTATTTTAAAAAGGTTTAAAATAAAAATGGATTATGAAAGATTAAAATTGTTGTGGACAATTAAGGAATTGTCACATAATTTTGATCGTATATAATGGTGGTTTGGATAATTAATCAACATAATTAATGAATTATGTTTTGTATAATTAATTTATTTAGTTGATGCAATTTATTTTTGTCGAATGAATGAATGAATGAATGGTTTTATTTACGTATTTTTGCAATTGGTTGAAAAATGTAATACCTAGTGTGGCCTTAGTTAATCATGTTTTCGTAATGATGGAAACATGGTTTGGATGTATTTATGAGATCTCTAATCTCCTTTTATTTCTTTTAATTATGTTTTTGGAATTAGAATGTAAATAGGTTTATTTTGTAATTTTGAAAATGTAATTTAAGAAGACTAAAGATGGAGATCGGATGCTCACTCCCGCTACATGGACCAAGATGAGACAAAGTCAAGCTTATCGGGTCCATTAGGATGGATTCCAAACTTGTATTTACTGTTCATTTTGGTAGATAGGCCACACTAGGACCGTTGTAATAGTTTACGTATTTTTCGTTCTTTTGCTTTTCATTCACATGTTAAATAATTGCATCATATTCCGGCTAAACCAAACCACCTAAATTGCATGAAAAATGATTCATATAGTTTGAATTTTCATCTTAGACATACAGATGTCACTCGTTCATAGGGCCATCACCTTAGTCTAAATCATTCACGAAATGCTAGACATTTGTTCACTTAAAATGAATTAAATTTAAGATGATGAGATCTTCCTCTAAAATGAAAATTGAGATTAGTCTTTATAGGAAAAACTACTATGAACCCCTTCTTCGTCGGAAGTCATAATATGACCCCTTCTACGTTGGGTAAGTAGTGAGTGTTGACCTATTTTATCTCAACATTATAGTATGAGTAATATCTCGTGATTATGATGGACTAAAAGATAGAATTTACAGAAATTTATCGACCAGGAATCTAAAAGTAGAATTAGCCAAGAGGTTGGCTTATCAATTTACAGAAATTGAGTCTTGGGATCATTTATATAATTCTTGAGGGAGGTCAATTGTATAAATGCATGAGTCATCGCATTAAAAAGTTTTTGCATTAAGACTTAATTTTAAAACGATGAATTCTTATTATATTTTTCTTCTTTTCACAGTTTCTTGAATCCGTTATATACAGATATAACTGCTAAAATAACAAATGGCTGGAAGTACAGACGACCCAATGCCAAGTGCTACACTCGCTCGCGAGTCCTGGCTAAAGATTTTTATGGACAACAGGAATCAGTCCACGCGACTGAAGAATGATGGGTCCAACTTTGCGGACTGGGAGGCGGCATTACGGAATGCTGCCATTGCTGACGGTAAGCTCAAGTACTTGACTGAGTCACTACCGACTAACCCTGGCCCCAATGCAGGAGCCAATGAATCACTTGCTTATAGTGATTTCGTAATGGAGGCGGGTGCGATAAAGAACGTACTCATCTTTTCAATGGAATCCAATTTGCAGAGGCGATTCATAGCCCAGGGTGCAAACAAGATTTTCACCACTCTCTCTAACGAGTTCTCGAAAGCTCCGAGGATCGTTAGCTATGAGTACACCTGTCGCTTCTTTGAAGCGAAAATCCAGAAGGGCCAAGCGGTTAGCCCACACATTCTTGCTATGATCGAGAATGTCGAGAAGCTGGAGGCTCTTGGTTGTAAAATCGATGAGAAGATCATTATTGATCGTGTGCTCCATTCACTTCATGATGGTTTTGCCCTTTTCAGGGCAAATTACTATATGAATGATATGAAGAAAAGTCTTCATCAGCTCCACTCACTTCTCGTACAGACCGAGAGTGATCTGAAATTGAGTGGGAGCTTGAAGCAGGACGTTCTCATGATTGGCAACAAGAGTAAAGGGAAGAGCAAGGCTCAGGCTGACCTAGCTGTAGGGAAGCCGAAGTTCAAAAAGCCAGGAAAGGTCAAGAGTGGGCCTGGTGAGACTAGCGGTAGCTCACAAGGCAAGACAAAGAGCAAAGAAAACATGGAGTGCCACCATTGCCACAAGACTGGGCATTTGAGGCGGAACTGTCCCGTGTATGCTGAAGACGTAAAACCAGGCCGCGTCACTCCTGTTGGTACGTCATCTTTTATTCATATGATTGAGATTAACCATGCAAGTTTCGGAACTTGGGTACTAGATACTGGTTGTGGTTCTCATTTGTGTAATCATTTGCAGGGCCTAAGAAGCATCACAACTCTCGCAAAGGGTGATGTGGACCTGCGAGTGGGGAAGGGAGCTAGAGTTGCTGTCGTTTAAGTGGGAACATAAGTAATCCAACTCCCTAGTGGTTTTGAGTTATTACTGAATAATTGTTACTATGTACCCAGTTTGTCGAAAAACATTATTTCAGTTTCCGTACTTGATAAGGACGGATTTTCGTTTGTAATAAAGGATAATAGCTGTATTTTCTCTTTAAACGATATGATTTATGGTAAAGCTGTTTCCATGAATGGAATATATGTTTTAGATCAAACCACAGATATAAGGCATGTGAGTAATAAGAAAGCAAAGGTTGGTGACAAAGATCAAACCTATCTATGGCATTGCCGTATGGGACACATAAATGAAAAACGCGTGAAGAAGCTCATTGACAATGGGACTATCTCCCCATTTGACTATGAATCTTTTGGCACATGTGAATCATGTCTCATACGCAAAATGACTCGAATTTCCTTCAAAGGTGTTGGAATGCGCGCTGCTGACTTATTAGGACGTCATACATACTGAGTGATGGGGAACCTATGCAATCACGCTAGAGGAGGC
>JAIUZE010033085.1:0-10373 GCA_022085475.1 Heliosperma pusillum | reverse complement strand
GGGAAGATTTTTAAGACGAGTTTGGAGACTCGTATATTTTGGGTGAAGATTAGTAGGAGGGTTTTCTTATTATATACTTCTTATTATTATTTTTGTGCTAAGTGGTTTGCTAGCTAAGGTAACAATTCCGTTTTACTCGACGAATTAATGTCACATAGCTTTTGTTTTTGGTTCATAGTCTTTAGTTATGGTTCATGTTATGGTTTTTATGATTTTAGTTAGTAACATAGCTTTAGCTTTTGTTTATTTTATTTTTGGTTCATCTTTTGTTTTGGTTCATATTATTATGATTTAGGAATTTTTGGTAGTAACATGATAAGTAATGATTTTTATCATGTTGTATGAAGTTTGATGATTTTCCATAAGTTATGATTTTTATGATTTTGTATGAATTTATAATATGTTTAGTGTTCTTGGTGAATTTTGATGATTTTCTATAAGTTATGATTTTTATGATTTTGGATGAATTTATAACAAGTTTGGTGTTCTTGATAAATTTTGATGATTTTTAATAAGTTATGATTTTTATGTTGTGTAGGAAATTTTAACAAGTTTAGTGTTCTTGATAAATTTTGATGATTTTAATAAGTTATGATTTAGTATGAATGATTGTAAAAATGGTTGTTTGTTAATTAAAAACAAGTTTGGAATTGATTTGGTGTGGTTGATGATTGAACCGTGGAGGGGGGTGAGAACCGGACCAAACCAGACCGGTCCAGGCCGGTTCAGACCCGGTCTGGGTTGGTCCATGGTGGGTCCGGGATTTGGTCTTTGGGTTGTGTCGATGTTTGATTGTTTGATTGTTGTTTTGACGGGTTTTAATTAAGTTAAGCATGCGGGAAAATATTTGAAATCGGTTTTAGAAAATTAAAGCAAAACAGCCCATTGTTGTCAAAACAGGCCGTGGGCCCATCCAGGCCCATGTGAGGTCCGGCCCAAACTCAGCCCGTGGGTCCCACTTTGGGACTTGTGACGGTTTTTGAGTTATCGTCATTTTTATCGCGTTTTGTAAGAATTAGCAAGCGAGAAATATTAATAAGTAAAATATTTAATTAAAAAGGTTTTTCATTAAATTATTATTTCTCACATGTTAGAAATTATAAGACGAGATCGTAGTTTAATTTACTATCCTTTTAGTCAAACGGGGTTTTGGGTATTATATAATCTAATTCACATGGTAGAAGTTTTATTAAAATAACATGTAATGAATATGTTGATTTTATGTCTATGTGATAAAGACTCTGTTTCTAGCCGGTTTGATCCAACGGGTTTGGTCAAACTAAGATCTAGTCAGCCCCGATTTGAATGATGACCCGTCGCGGGACTCGGGTCGGGGATTTGTCTTCAAGGATGGTTGTATTTAATTATTGAATTAGCCATAGTAGATATGAGGCGATATGATATTTGAATATGATTTATTTGCAAATAGTCACATGATAGGAGGTTTTCCCGTGACTGTTTAATTATATGGTTGGTGTCGTGTTGACTAAGCACCCATAGAGAATTATGAGTATATGGCGTCTTGACCATCTCTTAATTCTAAATGAGTAGTGGACTGGGACCATGGACATTGATAGGCCCCGTACGTATCTTAACGAGTATATGTTCATGGTTAATAGCTTTTGTGTCCCGGCTTGGTGGGTTTATATCCAAGTCGGGGCATGGCATCCTAATAGTTCCGCTTTGGGAAGGGAGCCAGCTTAAGTACTAGCCATCTCTGCTTAGGGGGTCGCCTAGTAGAGTTTCTCATAGACGGTTATGTCATGGGACGGGGAACGGAATAGCTGTTGTCGCTAGGTCTGATCAATCTAGGACTAGGATGTTTTCCTACCTTGTGGTATAGCCTCGAGTTACAGAAGTCGACTATTGACGGTGCTAAGAACTTATGCCTGTTTGTAGACGTATTGGTCTTTCATGTTTGTATGATTCTATGAATTTTAGAAGGTGAGATGCAAGCCGGCTAAGATTGATAGAGTTTGGATTACCGATTGTTAACTGATTCACATGATTACGTGTTGATTAGGGTTTGAGTGTATCAGGGCCATGTTACATGGTAACCGCTGAGCCAGCATACCAGATTCCCTACCTCGAGTTATATTTTATTATCGGATTCACATGATAGCTTTCATATGATAGGTTATATGTTAGTTATTTGTTTCATAACATGAAAAGCATATCATATATGTTAAAGTTTTGTATTTCCCATATACATTGCTTTTATGTTATTCATGTTTCATTAAACTCGACATTTCGTGGATGGGAGAACTCGGAGTTACTCCCCACTGACTGTGGCTTCCGTGTTTATATTTAATGCGGTCGAACAGGTGGTGTGGCATATTTGGGGTACATGGACGAGCTAGCGAGCGAAGTATTTACCTTGGACCTATATTCGGTTCATAGTTTGTATATTATTGTACACACTTTTATTTCCGTATTTATACGGGAGATATGTCTCCCGTCTTGTACATTTCGTTTGTAGAATATTATTTCAGTTTTGTAATGACCTTTTTATTTTATGACACCTTCGTTTTGTACTATCTTATTTCTTTTTTGTATTTAAATAATTTTTTTTCTTTCCGCAAATTTGAGGAGTGTCACATGATTACATAAGCATTAGACTAAGTTTAAGAAGCATAGTAAATAGGAAACATAGATCTTATCTCAAAACAACAAGTTTGGAAACTAACTAAAACAAGGGTCTACTTCAAACGGTCATAACTAGAGTTCTAGATATGCAAATGCAGAAACTCCAAGTTGAGGTGATAGCTTATCCTATTACGGTAACAACGATAGGTCACAAGCCCAAAACAAGAAAGTAACGAAGGAGATATGATCATTCTACGAAAAAGGGTCGGTGCAGTGAGTCCCAGCCGGTCAGGTGAACCGGCGGCCGGGTACCCGGCTGAGAACACTTCTACCCGAGAACAATAACTCTTAAATCATCCAATTTCAATTATCATAAATAACTACTATCAACTATCACTAATCATTATTTATCATCAACAATCATCAACCAACAACACTCATCATCAACAACACAAGTTCTATGAATACTAATCATGTTCTAAATACGATTACTAACATAGAAAATACATAAAACACGTAAATGATATCGAGTAACCCTTCACCGTTACCTTTTTGCGTCTTTAATCGATTTCTAGAAAGTCTACACCTACAATTAGATAACAAAAGATGAATATATTTCACCTTGAGAAAGACGGATAATTTAAAAAGCGAGAAAGACGGTAATTTTATTACCAGTACGGATAGAGGAAGATAAGAGGGGAAGAATAAGACGAACTTACGTGAGTTTGAGCGAGAAATGAGCGAGAAATGAGCGAGTTATGACGATTCTAAGCTTGGAAAGATTATGGAGGTTATGATTTGGGGTTTTCTTAGGAAGGAAGAAAGAGTTGAGTTGTGTGAGGAAGTATTAGGTTTAGGGTGAGTATATGTAAAGGTGAGAGGAAAAAGTCAAGAAAAGTCAAAGACAGCTTAAGACGGGTTTCAATTGAAATCTCGCGAAAAATCTAAATACGAACTCGGAAATTCTAAATTCGACTCGGAAAATTAAATTCCAAATTAAAACTAAAATTTCGTCCTCGAAACTTGATAGTAGAAAACAAAAGTATCAAGGACAAGAATCGGTTTTAAGAATTAACAAGAAAAAATTTACAAGGGAAACATTTATGAAACGAGGTGCTTCTCGAAAACGGTTAAAGGAAATTTTCACAAGTGCGAAACTTTATTTACGAATCACAAGAGTGCCCGTCGTGAACGAGAACTCTAGCTATCAAAAATCAAATCAAAGCCGAAATAGTGAAATCGAAAATCAAACAAGTGTTAGTAAGTGCAGGACTAGTCACCAGACGTCTCCAATAACAAGTCCAAACATCCAACCAAACACAAAATCCAAATATAAAAGGGAAAGAAATCTATTTTCTCCAAAAAGGAGGTACAAAACCATCTTTAGACTTCTTTGAAACATTAAATTAGAAATATAATATGGAAATTTGAAGGTTTTCTCAAAGATAAAATCAAATAACAAGACATTACACGTACATAGAGCGACTCAAACATCAAGTTCACAAATCACGATAACAAAATATATACAAAACACGCAAAAACAAAACAAATCGAACTCTTAGGGATAAGAAGATCACGATGAAGACGGCAAGAAGATCTATAAGGATTCGATAGTACTAACTCTACTAATACTCTAATCCTCAAGAGGATGTAATTTACCCAAGTTACACCTCAACATTTTCAATCATTAGATTTCTACTGAAATCCTTCATAACCATGAGACCTCAAGTCATCAACATAACCATTTAAACCTAATTAGCATCGACTAGGGTCCATAGATTGTAATCTGCAGGAGAGGTCCTTTAACGTACTATAAAATCCCTAGATTCATCATACTCTATCTGAGACCACAAACCAAAGAAATATCATCTTAGGGAACCATATTTACTAACAACCACAAAGTGAACGGTCCTTACCATAAAATCCTCTGATCCAATTTATTCCAAAACTCATTATTCTAAATTCACGATGGACTTCCACTACTACAAAATAAAGGAAAGAAGACGGTTCAATACCGTTCTTATATCACGAACGGAACCGTGCTCCCGCTGGCCGTTCTCTTTGCCTAAGAGAACGGTTTTTGGAATTCTAACCGTGCTCTTTAGATAAATGAAAGAGGACGGTTGAAAAATAAACCGCTCTCTTTTACCGTTCTCTTCAAACATCACAACCGTCCTCTTTGTTTCTTTTTGATAAAACATCTTGCGCGCCAATGTTTTCAAACCGCTATAATTTTGGACTTAAAGAGCACGCGCGGTTAATTAATAAACTCATATATTTGTTCCTGAATTTCTTTTTTATATAAAATCATAAAATCTCTTTCCAATCTACAATGTCATATCCAAAAAATCTCCAAATACAACATTAACGTCAACAAACATCTCCGATCCACCAATTCTCGCTAGCACAAGTTTTCAATTAGCGTACATAAATATTTGTAAGTTGATCAATGTTCACTTACGACACAAGAAAACTAAAACTAAACTACTTAAGCTAAACTTCATCATCGCTTATCATTGGCTTAAATTGGAGTGCAAAGTTGGCCCATATATCCCTCACCTCATCAATTTGCTCAAGTGAATATGTCTTTGGAGATTTAAGCATAAACTGCAAACAAATTTCAAAAATCATGTGAGAAACATTATATCCAAGACGTCTAAATGATAGTAAACAGATAGATTGTACGGATTGAAATAAAGAAACAAAAACATACATTTGGAATAATAGTAACATATCTTCCTCTGATGATCTCCAACATGTATCGACAAACATAATATCCACATATGACGGTACCAAAGGGCTGCATAGGACACTAAAATAGAAGCTCGTATTATAAATATAATACACACTATACTTAATAAGACAAATCATAGCTAAACTATGTTAAGATCGACAATAAAGTATTAACACATAAGAAGTACCTTAATCATTTTCCAAAGAACGTCTTTGGCCTCATATCCGGCAAGTGGATCGATACAGTTCCTTTTATCAAAAGCCCTGTAAATATATAAACATAGAAGGTTTATAGATTCATTCCACTTTAGTTAATGAAGTGTTAATTTCAAGTATAATAGAAAAAAACTAGATCACGTATACATTGAACATACTTAGTAAATGTATCCATGATAAATTGACGAGGTTCCTTATCTCCAGCAGGATCACACCAATAAACGATACTTTGAGCCGGATTGATCGCGGCCAACATCCAATGTTCACTACAAATTATAGGAAAAAATAAGTCAAGATATCAACTTGAATATTGGCAACAAATAAAATATTCATCAATAATACTGCTATTTAAATAAGTTTATATTTACCCCTCGACATATGGAGCAAATATAAGTTTCCGACCTCTACCACATCCGGTACATGTCATAGCCCTAGCAATATAATCGGATCGATGATTTTCATCCCAACAAGTGGAATGTGGGGACAATGTCTCTGGGCACAAGAATCCATATGAACTAGTACTTTGCGTTTTCTCGGTAAGATCACTCAAATACCTACCACAATACAAAATGAATTTTAGTAAAAGTTAAATAACATGTAAACAAACAGTCATTTTTCTAAATTACACAGGTTACATGCGTCTTGCATACTCTCCCATTTCTCAACGATTCACTCAAGACTCAAGATACTGATTATGAGATAGCCCATCAATTTGATCAGAATTGCTAGACGGGGCTCCAAGAGGATTATGTGCACTTCCTATGCCTGGCATTCAACTAGGTTGTGTACGATAGATGTCGAAACATGTTTTATGCTTGTTTGGCTCATATTAGTGTGGCAAGGGATGTTTGTTAGCACTTAATATTTAACCCAAACCTGTAATTCCATAAGAGAAGTGCATATTTACTCAAAACACAAATTTATATGTCTATTGTAAATATCAATAAATTATAACTGTATTCATGAACAACTTATCCATGAATTCACCACTGCCCTTATAAAATCATTAACATTCAAATCACAAAGTAGAATATGAATGATACTTTATTTAAACTGTCATCAGCTAATAGTTTTAACCTAAGCCTAAGATTTATAATATAAGAAGAAATGCAACATTGTATTCGTAAAAAATAAGTAATCAAGTTATAAAGTAAGGAAAAGTAAAGAAAACACCAAACCTCATAAAAAGAGTAATATGAGATGCACCAATCTTATCTTCATCACACACATGAACAAGCTCCTCATAACTGAGGCTGCAAGTTTGTTTATTTTGTAATATATGTTCATCAATGGGAAATTCGATCATTGTCCCGCTTGCCTTTAAAACCCGAGCCTCGGTTGCTAATAACTTTAAATCCATGGTCCTCAGCTTTTGCTTAAACTCACGACTAACTTTCATACCAACGAAAGTGTTTGGCGAAATCAAGGGCGAACTAATTTGAGGCTTGGACTTCTTTGATAAAGCTTTTTCTTCTTGATAATCCTTTTTCATGTTTATCTAGATTAGCATAAATAAGTTGATAGATGGAATAAATGTCAATGTATATTATATTTTTATATTAGAAATCTTAATTACCTTATCAGGATTATGTATATGACTTTGAGGCCACTGTACAAACGATCCCTTCGCATCAATCAATGTCATCATATCACCAGCAGGCATTGGTAAATCAACATTTTCCGATCCAGAATACACTTCCTTTATTGATACTTTTCTGAAACCAACACGAACGGCGTTGCCATGTATAGAAACAAATTCGTCCTTACTTGATAAGTATACCATTCCTGAAGCCACTATGTTCTTTGATTTCTTTGGTAATGATAGTACACATTCTTTCCAAAGCTGAACATTTAAGACGAAATAGAATTTCAAACTATTTTCATTTACTTCAAATTAGCTTCTTAAATGAAAAGCGTATGAAACCTGTTGAGGGGCTGGGCAAGGAATCTTCGGAATAATGGTCTTAGGAGCACGATAAAGCTCCTCTCGAGGTGTCTCCTCCCGAGGTGTCTCCTCTGTGGGTGTCTCTTCACTCACTTGTAGCAACGGATCTTCATTCTGTTGTAGTGATTGACTATCAGATCCCTGCATAGATGCAGAATTTCTCGATCCCTCGGTACTCAAAGATACCCCTTTCACTAATTCATCTAATATTTCAGGACTTGGCTTCTCACCAGTTAACCAGTATTGCATCATCATTGATTTCATTTTTTCTATGTCATTAATTTGCACTTGCATGCAATTAATCTTCTTGTACAACTCTTCTCGTGTCGGTTGTTTTGGTCCCTTTCCAAAATATTCAGTTATGCATATACCTTGAGGAACTCCACGCACACGGCCAGGATACTCAGGCTTGCCTATCGCCTTAGCGAGTATGTCATCCCGCCCTTCAGGCACAAATACACCAGCCTCAACGTCCTTTTCTAGTTGTTCCTACAAAACAAGAGAAATACATTCTCAGTAGCAAAAAAAATCGAATTACAGCTAAGAAGCGATAAAAACCGCAGCTAAACAGCGATACACAACTAAACAACTAATCAACAGAAAGACGTTTCACACTAGTATAAAACTATTAATTTGTGGTCATCTATTTGAGGCGTTTTTGGCCGATAGCATCAAATATGAATCAATGTCAGGGAATAGAGAAGTCACTTATTGATAAAAATATGCTCTTGAAGACTGGAAGAGTAAATAAACACCCAATATGCAACCTATATATACTGGAGTGTGCATAAGTTAGAAATAACTTACAATTTTCAAAGCAACCTCCTTAACATAATCCGTCATGTCCCCTTTGTCAGACTTGTGACCCCTTAGCCAAGTTAAATATCGATCAACTTTTTCCACTTGTATTTCCTTGACAGCTAAATCGTTTTTCTAACAAAAAATTAACAAGAGGGTTTATGAATGTTAATACCAACTTTTAACTTGGAAGTTAGTTATAGTTTTAAACAAATACAAACAACTTACGACTTTAATTTGAATCCCTCTATATCCTGCTCGAGAGCCATGGTATGTCCCTCTTCTTTTAGAGGCATTCTCCTTGTTCTTTTCACTTATTGCCTTGTAAAAAAGTATATGAGAAGAAAATAATTAGAGTTACTATATTATCATAAAATAATTAGTGCGTTTTAAAAATGCAAATATTACCTTAAACGCTTCAGTACTGTGAGATGCGACAAATCTGTTCCACTCGTCCTGTGTTATCTGGCTATACAAAGGGGGTGGTGTCGTTTGGATAGCTCCCGTCTCATCATACATCCACTCACGAACCAAGGTACATTTCCATTTTCTCCATAAATCACCCAACTTTTGGAGACACCAAACGTGACGTTCTTCAATGACATTGAAAGCACCCTAAAATATACAACAATTGATATTTGAGCAGAAGAGAGATGAGGTTCCTGAACCCTTTTCAAATATTAATCGAATTGACAATATATTCACAGCTTTGTAACAATTAAATTTAAAGCCCTTAGAGGCGGATGACTCCCAAACTGGCTGACCACAGTGTCAAGTTGGAGTACCTGCTGCTTTAAGAGCTACTTGCTAGCACTTACCCGTGGTAACGTTCGGGCCGCCCAAAAACCTATAAAGCTTTTAAAAACATACCGTGAGTTCACTCAGCATAAGTTCTAACGTCGGTTCATCCACATCCTCCCATCTATTCATTGCGCAACTGACATTGCCCCGAACAGTCACGCCTATCCAGGAACTAAACTTAGAAGCATATTTTCCTGTAGGCTGTGACAACCCTCGCGAATGCGGAAATAATAAACAAACAAGCATGTGAATTATATTGCGGAAATAGGTAGTTTTTAAAAACTTTTATACATGCATGTTAAATAAAACGAGGAGTGTCAAAATATTACAACTAAGTGCGGAAAATAACAAAGAGACGGAGTCTCTCAAAATGTTAACAAAGAACAAGTGTTTAGCAAATAAGCTAAAATCGTCTAGAGGTTAATCTTCCAGGGACAACGCCCGCTAGCTCACACCCGAACCCCAAAACATCATATCCAAAAAGGCATCCAAGCAAGCAACCTGTTCATTCATGAAAAACATGAACGCCACAGTCAGTGGGGAGTAACTCCGGGTTCTCCCAGCCATATCACCTTTAACGTACATATAAGGAAATACAAAAGTAGAGCATGCATAAATATATATACATGTGAGTTGCGATAAGAATAGATAGGCAATTCTATAGATAATGATAAGATCATGTGGAAATCAAATCCGTAACCATCATGTTGTTCAAAGACTCGGATAGACACTCTTAGGCAATCGAATACGCTCACTAGGGCTTGCATCTCACCGTTAGCGGTATAAGATTGATAAGATTAAGACTCGACAGACAAACCAGTCAAGTCATGCGATGATCACATAATATCCAACATATTATCATCCATTCACGAACCAAGACAATGACTGTGTCAGTCGTGCAATGACCATGAATACAATCATGAAATCACGCATTCAAAGACAACGACACAACGACGACAAATCTCACGGTAAATGAAACGCACTAGCATCGTGTCCCAGCAAGAATGATTAAAGGCATCCACGGGATAACATTTCCCTGAACTCATACGCGATGCTTACATTTCGCCTATGTAGACTATTTTCCTCCTGGTAGCACGACGATAATAAATATCCGTTCCTAGTCTAAACCTGGCCAGGATCTCGGAATAAACCATTTTCCGATTCGACATGCGATAAACGTTTCGCATCCAAGACTCGGGCTTACAATATACATGCCGAGTACCCCAAATTCGGTAGATCAATTCACGAAAGAGGCGGAAAAACAGCTCAAGCCTCATAACAAGCGGTACGCTAC
>JAIUZE010033081.1:0-11423 GCA_022085475.1 Heliosperma pusillum | reverse complement strand
ATTCGATTAAGTTATTTTTCAATTATGCGATATTGCTAATAAATTTATATTCTTATTTTAATACGATTAAATAAGATTTAACTTAGTAATTAATCGTTAAATTACTACATTAGTTGAGGTTTTGAGATAGAGGTAATTAGTTAATTATATTTACAAAGAGTTGTAAAAAAAATTAACTAAGCATTGTGGGACCCATTATATATTGATATAATGGTAGAATATTACTTAAAATGTTAGTACATATTATTCATTTATTTGTGTCATATAATTGTTATATGATCAAATTAACACTTAATTATACAAGATAATTAAGCATATGATTAATAAGTATTTGTGGGACAAATATCAAAAATCAAAATGGATCAAAATAGGCCTCACATGGCCGGTTTACATGTAGTAGTTGGTGATGATGGTTGCTCTTATTCATACTCACGAGCAACATGTGATTATGACATGAATAGTAACCTAAAATCATTACATACTAACACTACACTCTACCACTTTGCATGTGAATAAAATAAGGAAGAAAATCACCTCTTTGGGTGAGTAGATGACCGGCCAAAAGTGACTCAAATAGAGCACTTTGGTTGTTCATTACTTACTTCTTGTTTTTCACTTGTTTTGACATATCTCTCTAAAATACTCAACTTCTCTCTAAACTCTCATATATACTAATATTCTCTACATATTACTAGTATAGTAATACAATAATATTAGTAGTATTTATCTTACTTATTATCTAGTTAATAATAAGGTAAGATTATTTGGGTTTAATCTTGGGTGCAACAAGAAGGAGACCTTCTACTTTGGAGGTTATTTTGGAGGATCATCCACTTAATTTCATGCTCAAGAACAATAATAAGGAGTTCTTATTGTGCCCATATTGAACCGAAAAATCCCAATGTAAGGATGTTTTGGTCTTATCTTTTCTTTTATGCTTTTATATTTGCATGCATGATAACTAGATTCTAAATCATTAAGTTAATGTAATTTAATGAACTAATTAGAGGAGTCTAATTAGAGGTCTAGGACTTTCAATAGATTACCTGGGTATTATAGAGGAAGGTGATGACTATAATGTGTTAATTTTTGAAAGTAACGAACCTACTACCTACAAAGCAGCCATTTCTAGTCCCGACTCAAAGCTATGGCTAGGAGCCATGCAATCCGAAATGGATTTTATGTACGACAATCAAGTATGGGACTTGGTTGATTTACCTAAGGAGGTACGACCTCTTCAGTGTAAGTGGATCTATAAGATCAAAAGTGGCATAGACAAACATAATGATGTTTATAAAGCTAGATTGGTGGCAAAATGTTTCACCCAAGTTCATGGTCTTCACTATGACGAAACCTTCGCCCCAGTCGCCATGCTTCGATCCATAAGGATTATCTTAGCGGTTGCCGCATTTCATAATTATGAGATTTGGCAAATGGATGTCAAAACAGCTTCTTGAATGGGATTCCTAGAAGAGGAAGTGTACATGACACAATTGAAGGTTTTGTGCGATCCCCCCCCATCAAACCCTAAGAAGGTATGCAAACTTAAGAGATCCATATATGGTCTTAAACAAGCATCCAGGAGTTGGAATCATCATTTCGATCATGTAATTAAACAAAATGGTTTCACTCGAAGTGTCGAGGAGCCATGTTTATACATGAAGTTTAGTGGGAGTAAAGTAACTTTTCTAGTCTTGTATGTAGATGACATACTACTAATTGGGAATGATATTCCAATGCTCACTTCTGTAAAGGAGTGGCTAGGAATACATTTCCAAATGAAAGACTTAGGAGAGGCCCAGCGCATCTTAGGTATCCGGATCTATAGGGATAGATCTAAAAGGATACTAGCATTAAGTCAAGAGACTTATATTGATAAGATTCTTGATCGATTCAACATGAAAGACTCTAAGAGAGGCTTTATTCCTATGGGAAGTGGGATCACTTTGAGCAAGTCAGAGTGCCCTACGAAAACCGAGGAGATTGAACGCATGAAAGTGATCCCTTACGCTTCAGCCGTTGGATCAATCATGTATGCTATGATGTGCACTCGTCCCGACGTTGCATATGCCTTGAGCATGACAAGTCGTTACCAAGCAAATCAGGTGAGAGTCACTGGATAGCCGTAAAGAACATCCTAAGTCACTTAAGAAGGACAAGGTGGATTCGGTTCTTAGTGTTTGGAGGCGAGACTGGAGACGTGGAAAGGGTACCACAGATGCCAGTTCCCAAAACAGCTAGGATTGATATTGAAATCCCAATCGGCTAGTTTCCTATGATGAATGGAGGAAGCGTTTTTGCTGGAAGAGTTTCAAGCAAAAGCGGTTACAGCGATCTTACAACAGAAGAAGGTACCTTGCAGCGTCTGAAGCTGCAAAGGAAGCTGTGTGGATTCGGCAAATTTTGGAAGGACTATCAGTAGTCCCTACTGCCAAAGATCCTATCACAATTTATTGTGATAACAGTGGGGCTATTTTTCAGGCAAAAGAGCCCAAGTCTAGTAACAAGTCTAGACATGTACTTAGGAAATATCATGTAATTAGAGATGACGTGGACAGAAAGGAAATTGACATTTGTAAGGTTGGGACAGATGACAACATTGCTGATCCTTTAACCAAGCCTTTATCAAAGGCTAAGCATGATGGTCATGTTGTCACAATGGTTGAGGACGTGTATGTGCCAGAATTTCCTTTAGATTATGTAATATGTAATAATTGAATGTTGTATTAATTATTTCATATATGATAATGACATTCATTGTTCGAGGTTTATTTTAAACTCTTTTATTTAGTTTGACTAAATTTAATACTTTGTTTATCCGAATAGATTGTTGGACCCTATTCAAGTGAATAGGACGAACTTAGTATTTTGTCCCTAGTCACTCAATGAGGTGACGTCTCGAAATGACTAGATTGTAAGTCGATCGATGGTTGGTTCAGCACCATGGGGTCATGGAGATGACTGGTCGTTTACATAGACAGACTGTATGACCCTCTGTCGGACAGTGACATTGTAGAGACCCTTAAATCAATTATTTGATGCCTGGTCGTGGCAGGGTCTTCTATCTTATTCCTATAAGTCGATTCTTTTGACTGGCGACCGTCTATCTGAGTCGGTGCAGTTTCCGATTGGTTTTGGTTGATGTTCTAGGTCGTGCCGTAAAAGGAGGCCGATGGACTTCTTTTGGATCATGGTGATCTGCATCATACAGAGTAGATGGATCAACAGGAATTGTCCACCCACGTTGGGTAAAAACATCTTTAGGCCACTCGAGGAGTAGTTACTGTAAATGCGTGGCCACGCTCGGAAAGAGATCTATGGTAGATTTTTCGGTCAGACAGTTACTATCCCTATCGAGAAAACCACTCTAGATATTGTCAATCGCAAGTGCGACCTGAAAGGGACACCTTGCGGTTGAGGTAGGGAAGATGTGATAAAGAGTAAGAGACAGAGATCGGTGACGCACACTTGTGTCAGACAAGTGGGAGAGTTGTTGGAGTAGGTGTCCTCCACAATAGTGCGCCACATTAATAAATCTTGTTATTGATAAGAAAATATAATTGGGATAATGAATTGACTATAGATATATGATTAGTCAGTTGATTAACGTAAATCAATAACGGTTGGCTGACTAGAGTTTGACGTTATTGTCGTTTGACGGCGGTGATCAACTGATCCCTTTCGGTCACACCTAAAGGATGAAATCCAAATAGTAACTAATTATTTGTATACGATACAGTTAATTAGTACATTACATATATTCGATATGTACGAGGGTTAATTGTTAGAAATTGAGTTAAGAACTCAAATTCGATTAAGCTTATTTTTCAATTATGCGATAATTGACTAATAAATTTATATCTTATTTTAATACGATTAAATAAGATTTAACTTAGTAATTAATCGTTAAATTACTAAATTAGTTGAGGTTTTGAGATAGAGGTAATTAGTTAATTATATTTACAAGGAGTTGTAAAATAAATTAACTAAGCATTGTGGGACCCATTATATATTGATATAATGGTAAAATATTACTTAAAATGTTAAGTACATATTATTTATTTAATTGAGTCATATAATTGTTATATGATCAAATTAACACTTAATTATACAAGATAATTAACCTTATGATCAATAAGTATTTGTGAGACAAATATCAAAAATCAAAATGGATCAAACTAGACCATAATGGCCGGTTTAGTTGCTAGTTACTTGGTGATGATTGTTGTTCTTGTTTACACTCTTTAGTTACTAATTGAAAGTGACATAACAAGTAGGATACAATCATCACTTATACTACAACACTCCACTCTAATGCATGTGATCAAATTGAACAAAATAAGAGTCCAATTTTGGACAATGTGGTCCGGCCAAATGGCCTTTATAATGAACAATTGTTGTTCATTTTTCAACCAATTCATTTTGTGCAATTTTATACTTCTCTCTAAAATCCTTCCTCTCACTAAAAACTCTCATATACTAATATTTCCTAAGTATTACTAGTGTAGTAATATAGTCTAATATTAGTAGTATATTATCTATCTTATTATCTAGTTAATAATAAGGGTAGATTATTTGGTGTCATCTTGGTGCAACTTGAAGGAGGTCATCTAGTTTGGAGATTTCTTGTTCATCCATATTATTAGGTCAAGAACAACAAGAAGGAGTTCTTGTTGTGCCCATATTATTTCCATATCAATGTGAGGAAATTTCTTCTTTTATATAAATGTCTTTATATTTGCATGCATGTTACATAGATCATTAAATACTAAATTAACAAGTAATTTAGCAACTAATTAGAGGACTTTAATTAAGGTCTATGGACTTTCACTAAAGACTAGATAAAACTGATTGCGATAAAAATCACAAGAAAAAGGAAAACTAAACCGTGCTCCCCGGCAACGGCGCCAAAATTTGATCGTGCTTGTCGCGAGCCCGATACAAAGATAAATTACCCAGACTAGGCTAATAACAAATTAATGTAATTAGGGAAGTAGGGGTCGATCCTTAGGGAGATGGTGTTTCCTATAGGATTGTGAATCGTCTCACAATTGAGTTTTATCTAACGAGTTTCTGGGTTTTGGAGTTTTAATGTCTAAACTAACAAAAAGCATAAATGAAAACAAAATAAAAGCAAATGAAGATGAAAGCAATAAAGCAAATGATGAATTAACAATAATGAGAAGCATCTAGGGAAGTAGGTTCACACATGTAGATTGACATATTGATGAAATTGGATTTAGGATATGCAAATAATTCATTGTGAGTTCGTAAGAATGATGTGTTCATTACAATCATAGATCAGATGGTCTAGCAGGTTTTTAGGCGATTTACTAGGTCTTAATCCACCATGTCATGATTTGTCTATTCAATTCGCGTATCTCTACCTTGGAAAAGAATTCCATACTAGTCAATGATTTTGATCAGGAATCGTCAACTATCGTTATAGTCCAAACATGCATAGACACAATGTTTTAAAAGCACAATTTCTTTTATCCAATTATCATCTTTTAAATCAATCTAACATGGCTACCCTACCCCCTAGAAAGGTGACTACTCACTCATGATAATGTTTATATCTAAGATGATGATGATATTAAAAACTAGGATAGACATGTTTAGTTGGTTTTTGATAATAATTTAAGACTCTTTATAAGGCGATAGTAACGACGCTAATTGACAATCTAAGAAATGAAATTATGATTATAACAACATGAGAATGAATCTAAGATAATATGAATAGAAAATAACAATAAAATAGAAAACAATAAGAACATTAAACAAAGGATAAAATAGAAATACCTAGGTGACGATCAACAACGAAAGCGATAACAATAATAGAAATCCCTCGCATAGAATAATCGTTCCTTGAATTACAACACTTGAACCCAACAAAGTAGATTACAAAGATTGAAATTCCTATTGATCTAAACTAAGGTTTTGATGTGAAATGGACAGAAATAAACTAAGAACTAAAGACAAAAGAAGAAAATGATCTAAACTAGAAAGACTAAACTAAAGAGAAAAGAAGAGAAGAGATGTTGTGTGATGAGTTTGAGATGAGTTGTGTTTAGTTGTGTGATGAGAAGAGGGGCTGGAGCTCTCTTTATATAGCATTAGGGTTTCGTTGGGGAAGGGTCGAGCATTCAACATATAGGACAAAAATAGGAAGTTGAAGCATTTTGCTCGAAGCAGCAGAGATACCCGATCGGGTACACACTTACCCGATCGGGTAAGTTGTCATCTGGAAGCTTTTGACTAACGTTTCATCTCCCTTTGCTTTGACTTGACTCCCATCATCCCCCTTGACCTCTTCAATCGGGTTTGTTGATAGGGTTTGATGTAAAGCAATGAATTCTTCCGCTCAATTGATTGATCTTCCGACAACTGCAACATCGTCTTTTACTTCTGCTCTCTTTTGAGTTAGTGAACCTTCTTGAAATGCCTTTGACATGGTCAAGCTTGCTTCTTCAAATCGTCGGGTTCTAGGCAAATGCTCGGAAGTATAGAAAAAGGGCGTAGAAACGTCACTTTCCCTACAAAACAGGTTAGAACACAGGAATTCGCCTAGAAGACGATATTAGCTCATAAAATGGCTTAACAAAGCACAAATGACATACAAAACCGAGCTAAATCGGGGATTAAAATCATACAAATATTCACTTATCAGATGGTGATATAATATAATGTATGATGAACTCGAGGTTTGGTACTTTATTAGGATTAGTATTCCAAGTTACGAGGATGTAACCTTTGTTTGCCTCATCCAATGGTTAGATGAGGACTCAAGGATTCTAAGGGATATGATGGACTCTTAAGGGATGTAAATATATATGGTGTGAAACATAAAATAAGATAATAAAACTTTCTCGTTATATACATTATTTTATTTCCGTATTACATTTTTTTTAATCGATCTATTTCCTTCTTATCGTTTTCCTCGTCTCTTTCTTCTTCATCTCCATCTTCGTCGCCAAATATTTGTCCTAATAAATATAGTTGTTGTACATCTAACCCAAATATTAGTGTTATTTGCTAAACACAAAATTCTAAGATGGTTAATATGAGTCATCATTTTAGGTATATAAATTATGTATGTTATGTATATAACTAATTTAAGAAGGTAAAACGTGAGACGACCAATGTGAGGCAGTCTTGATATATAAAAAAGACAACTCATGTATTATTATTATTAAATGAATAATTTATTGTATATATAAAATTAAAATGTTTCACAGTGTAAGATCGTCTTATTTTATAAATTCTGAATTTTTCTGAATTCAACTTGTAGTATCTGAACTTAATTTTGTTAAAATTTTCTGAAATTAACTTATAAGATCTGAACTTAGGACTTAGATTGAAGTGAATTTAATTTAATTTTGCTAAACTGGACTTATAGAATATGAACTAAACTTAAAAGAGGTGACTTTAAGTCCAAATGTATGGTCCTAAGCTACGTAGCACAAACACATTTCTCAATCAGCCATACAATGTCTGACATCAACACTCGTCGGACACGCGCTTAAACGTGTCGGACACCTATAATATCATGTCTAACTTTTTTTCATTTATTTGGGCACGTGTCCGACGCGTGGTATTTGGACATCATTTTGGGGTGAATGATGTTCTTTGACCAGAAGTAAGGTGTCGAAAGAGATTAATAACAAGACTAGTATAGCTCCTGAAGCAGGGGCCCGGGGGGTGTTTCCTTTCCATATTTCATAAAGAACTAGGAGATAAAGATTAACCAAGCAGTCATCACCATTGGATGCAATTTAGGAGCAAAACTGAACAAAGTGCCTATTTGAAATACTTCAATTGTTCAGGAATTCAGGTCTGAATTCAATTGCTCATATCTCGAGTTTTACTTGGTTAGAAAATATGTTCTTCATGTGGATATAATCTGGAAGATGTCCTTTTTCTTATGGCTTTGTAATCAACAAGATTCATCGAGCAAATTTGTCACAATTGATCTTCAAAGACTGTCACGCCGAATGCAATACTATTCTCCTGAAATGACCTGTCAGTACTAAAATGTCCATAACTCAATATTTGACGGATATTTTTGGTTGATTCTTTTTGGAGGTGAAAGATAACACCTTTATCTTTCATTTGAATCATCATGGGCATTTTTTATCCATCTGAGTTGGGAGATATGCGTTTTCAAAGTTCATGTTGCTGCACAAGAAGACTGATGAGCATTCACTTCTGACCTGTATTCACTTAAAGGCTTATAACTGAAGTTCCAGGAACCTTTTTTGCATGATTCCAATTGGAGAAGGAAGCTAACTCATATAGCTTCAATTTGGCTACTCATGGGTCTCCTAATTCTATCTGTGCAGAAAATTATAGCATCTGCAAGATGCCTCTGGAATCTGGAATGCTGCTGTGCAACAGTCAAGCGACTTGCTAGTACTCAAACCTCTGTATCTAGAGTTTTATACATCATTTGGGGTTGATTCTTTTTTGACATGAAAGCTAACACATTTAGCTTTAAAATGAGATTTCATGAGCCTTAAAATTCATCCTAATGAAGGAGTTATGAAGCCTGCAAGACATGTCTGATTTCAGAAAATGCTACTGAAAGTCAGCTTAGCACTTGTGTTCAGCAAGGTTGTTTGTATATGCTCAAGTACTTTGAAGTGCACGTCCAAGGCTACAAGTTGATCCTTGAATGATCCAAAATGTGTGAACATCATGTGGTAGCAAAAGGGAGCCAAGACTAACCCCAAAAGAAAACTGCTCAACAATGCCATTTCAGGAAAGGGACAAGCTTACTTTTTCAGTTGCTTTTCTGTCCAAATTGCAGTCTGTCCAAGCTCGTCTTATTAGTAGACTTTTGCATCTGTTTTGTATCCTTGTAAGGCTCATTGCAAGCCCTTAGATGTAGCTTTATGTTGTGTGGTAGAGATCTTTTGTAATGCTCTATATAAAGAGCCTTTAGTCCTTTGTAATAATCAGATTTTGATAAATGAAAATACATGAGATTTGTTCTCTCCTTTTCAACTTGTGCTTGGCTTAGTTGAATCCCCTTTTAAGTAATCTGTGCTTGGCTTGATTACTTGGTTAGCCTTGATAAATTGTGCTTGTGCCTTGCTTAGCATAGTTTATCTAGGTTAGCATTGCAGTTCATGTTCTTAGTCTGTGCTTGGCTTGCCTAAGAACAAGTTCTGGACAACAGTTAGTCTAGTCTCTGTGCAAGTCTTGAGATTAGTCTTCTGTTCCTATCTTTTATTTATTTGTCACAAAAATCAGAAAACTATCCCACAAAAATAGCCTTATTTTGATATATTTTACTGCTGCAATTTCATTACAATCCTTGGGTTGTTGTATGAAGTTTGAGTCCTTTGCAAAACACCATTGACCCCTAGGTTGGTGTTTCAACTCCCATGCAATGCACGGCATTTACAGAGTTTAATTTTTAGTCGTAAATTGTAAATTTGTTAGTTAACATTTATCATCATTGTATCTTTAATTGAGAAAAATAAATAAAACAACAAAATAATAAAGATATTTAAGTGATGGTATGAAAGGTATATCTTAATAAAAATAACTTTTTTACACAAAAATCATAATTTTTTTATAATTGTTTTTGTTGATAATAACATATGCTTTAGCTAATACTTTAGCTACGATTTATCTTTCCGAGCAAAATTTTAATCCCAAAAAAACCTAGAGGTAAATCTTAAATAGTGGATTACATCAAAATATGAATGTAAATATGAGATTACGTCAAAATAAGGGAAGTGTTTTTAATTCAGTATATTATTTTAATAGATTTCTCATCCTTAATTACATTTTTATTAGAGAAAAATATTTAAAAAGATAAAACTTATCAAACAACTAATGATATTATCTTGATATTTTAATGAAAATAGTTTTTTTAACATGAATCAAAATGTATTATTTTATAAATTTCACAAATTAGTTCAATTTTTTTTTTGTTATGAAGCTAGTAATAAATGTTTATAATTTTGTGTTGCACGGAGGATAGTTTATATAGTTTAATGAAAAGATTGTTGTTTATGACATTTTAATGAAAAGATTATAGTTTTAGTTTAATGAAAACTTATAATTTAATAAAAAAATTATATCTTAATGAAAAGATTATATCATAATGAGATAATTGTTTATTTTGTTTCCTTATTTAGTGTGTGCATTTTGGAGGGAAAATTAATGGATATACTTATTCTTTTAGTTATAGGGGGGTGAGTTGATGTAGGAAATGAAAATGAGTTATAGTTAAGAACAAATTTTACCTTTACTTATTTAAATTTAATATTAAATACTTTTACAAAAACAAAAGTAAATATTTATCACTATTAAATTCCCTTTGATTGTATACGTTTGCTTTTTAGGCACTATTCATAAGTTAGAAGAATCTTTAATACAACTTCTAATATATAACATAAAAGATAGTCATGTGACATCTTATTTAAATTATTTTACCGAGTACGATATTAATATCAAATTTTTATAATTGTTAGCAATATGTAACTAAAGATATAAATAAAACAAAATGAGCATTGACATACGTAATAAAGCAAACATATACAACCAAATGGAATGGAGGAAGTATATATTTTAATACTTTTAATAACTTGTCCCGTGTCTAAAATTTCATGGGATGCTTTCCCGGTCGTGTTTGTGACAACCCTCGCGAATGCGGAAATATAAAACATACAAGCATGTGAATTATATAGCGGAAAATACGGTATTTTAAAAACCTTTATACATGCAAGATAGAAAAATACGAGGAGTGTCAAAATATTACAAACTAAATAAAAATACCACAAGAGACGTAGTCTCTCAAAGTGTTAACAAAAGACCAAGTAATTAGCAACTAGCTAAACAACGTCTAGAGGTGTTTCATCCAGGGACAACGCCCGCTAGCTCACACCCGAACCCCAAAACATCATATCCAAAAAGGCATCCAAGCAAGCAACCTGTTCATTCATGAAAAACATGAACGCCACAGTCAGTGGGGAGTAACTCCGGGTTCTCCCAGCCATATCACATTAAACGTACATATAAGGAAATACAAAAGTAAATCATGCATATATAGATATACATGTGAGGTACAATAAGAATAGATAGGCAATTCCATAGATAATGATAAGAGCATATGGAATACAAGTCCGAATCCATCATGTTATTCAAAGACTCGGGGAAGACACTCTTAGGCAATCGAATACGCTCACTAGGGCTTGCATCTCACCGTTAGCGGTATAAGATTGATAAGATTGAGACTCGACAAACATACCATTCCAAGTCATGCGATGACCACAATAAATCCAACATATTATCATCCATTCACGAACCAAGACCTTGACGCTGCCAAGTCATGCAATGACCATGAATAAGATCATGAAATCACGCATTCAAAGACAACGACACAAAACGACAACTCTCACGGTAAATGA
>JAIUZE010033078.1:0-20242 GCA_022085475.1 Heliosperma pusillum | reverse complement strand
AGGGAGCCAGCTTAAGATAACGGGGAGCCATCTCTGTTTAGGGGGGGTTGTCGCCTAGCGAGTTTCTTGTGTCGGTTATGTCATGAGACGGTGAAGAGGTGGAAATAGGGGCTGTTTGTCCCTATGTCTGATCAGGGGGGTCTAGGACTAGGATGTTTCTACCTTGTGGTATCCGTCAGAGTTACAGAGTCGTACTATATAGCTAAAAAGGGACTGAGGAAGAACGTTATGCCTGTTTTGTATAAGTAATTGGGGTGTGGCGTTTCAGGTTTGTATTATCTATGATTTCTAGAGGTGAGATTGCAA
This sequence comes from Heliosperma pusillum, assembly GCA_022085475.1. Classification (NCBI taxonomy): domain Eukaryota; kingdom Viridiplantae; phylum Streptophyta; class Magnoliopsida; order Caryophyllales; family Caryophyllaceae; genus Heliosperma; species Heliosperma pusillum. The sequence continues at coordinate 19,936 of JAIUZE010033078.1, read as the reverse complement.
GGCACGGCTAGTATTGATAGGTTTGGATTTATTACCGTTGTTAACTGATTCACATGCTTACTTGTTGGATTATATTTTGAGTGTATGCATGGCCATGGTTTTCGAGGAGGGGGAAAGGGAACCGCTGAGCTAGCATACCAGCGGGGGGGTTCCATCTACCGCATCCGGGCTCCGTTTATAGTTTATTATCGGTTTCACATAAGCTTCCACATGCTAGGTAATTATGTAGTTATCTGTTTCGGGAGGTAACATGAGAAAGCATCTCATATAGGGTGTTAAGTTTTGTGATTTTCCATATACATGTTCTTGATAGTATCATGTTCATTAAACTCGTACATTTCGTGGCTGGGAGGACGTGGCGGATTTACTGCGCCCACTGACGTGCGTCCGTGTGGTTATAATGTATATGCGTGTCGAGAAATCAGGTGGTGAAGTTGATCGTAAGTTTGTTACATTGACGAGCTAGAGCGAGCGAGTATTACCTTGGCACACTATATTGCGGGGGGGGTTCTTAGAGTAGAATATATTATGATACAACTCTTTTATTTCTGTATTTATACTGGAGTATGTCTCCCGTTTCAGACGACTTTTTATTGTATAATATATTTCCTTTTGTATGACCCTTTTTATTTTATGACACCTTTGTATTGTATTTTCATCTTTTATCTAGTTTAAATTATTTTTTTTCTTTCAGCAAATTTGAGGGTGTCACAGTTGGTATCAGAGCATTTTTGCTCCCGACGCACGTTTGTGTACCCTAGTATAAATAACTTGACCTTAATAAAATAATAAACTTGTGAGATAGAATGGTAGGATGGGTAGATTAGGATTTATGTTGTAGTCTATTTTGTTTATGCTAATTGTTAGGAGTAACTTAATTTGTTTTGTTTTCTTATGAAGATGGTTAGACCTCGTGTAGAAGAGATCGTGGTTAGTGCCAACCAGGTCCCTCCTCATAGAGAAGACAATTGCCAAGGAGGCTATGCTTGGGTGGCTAGCCAAATTGCTAGGAGCAATATTACGCCTTATGGTGGAATATGTGTTACCTAGAAGGAGTGTGCTCTACCGAAGATTGAAGATTTACAAACCTAATTGAAGTGTATTCCTTCTTCATTTTTGAATTCTCTCGTCCTTATAGTATTATGCCCTCTTCCTTCCATCTAGGTGCTTCTTTCTCTTCCAACCTATTTGCCTCTTGAAAATTTCTCTTGATAGTTCCTTCATCTTTCCATTGGTATCCTTACCTCCCTCTTGTAACATTTTTAGGGATGTCATAACCATCGGTTGGTGGTATATTATACTTAGTCGGAAAAACTTTGAATCTTGTGGAATATTAGTGTTTGTTAGAATGAACTTGTGATTTGAGGAAAATGATATAGATCTAATTTCACCCTATGGTGGTGAGAGTTTGTGCCTTGAGGAAGATGTTTCGAATATGGTACTTAACCATTCCTATTAAGCTAGTTCCATGTTTAGATGATTATAAGGATTTGAGGATAAACTTAGGAGGAAAGTCTCTTAGTGGTTTTAGACTATGAAAACTTGAAGTTGCAATATCATTTCTTTTGAGGATCGAATTAAGCATAATGGTGGGTGGTTGTTGTGGTTAAGGATTTTAGTGGTTCTTTAAAGGTTACTTGGAAAAATAGTTGTTTTAAATGTTGGACCCTAATGGGAATAATTACCTTGTGGAATTTTGGATTTGGATGACCAAACTTGAGGAATATTGTTATAAGCAAAAAACCGATGTATGGAGAGTTAGATGGAGCTAAATAAATTGATTTACGGTCGCATTGCCCTATAATTGGCAAAAGTTAAGTGGAACGAGATTTGTGTGACTAATCTCTTTGAGGTTTGTGATTCAACTTTTGAGGATGAGAAGGTTAATGGTTAATAACTTAGGATAACGAATTTTGGAATAAATTGGATCAAAGGATTTCATAGTAATCCTCTTTTACTTTGTGGTTGTTAGCAGTCTTGTTTCCTTAAATATAAATATTTGGATGGTAGTTTCCAATAAGAGTTTGGATGGACCTTAGAAGATTTTAATTGAATTGGAATAATTGGGAGTTGCTACTTGATGTGGCATACTTATGAAATATCTTGGTAGGAATCCGATGATTGAAATGTTGAGGATATATTGCACTCTCTTGAGGACTAGTTTACTTGTACAGTTAGTATTGTCGAGTTACAATCGACATTAGAATTTTCATAGAAGGAAGATAGTATTGGGGTTCATCCTTCGTTCTTCTTTCTTCTTTCCTTCTTTCTTTCTTCTTTCTATTCGATTTCTTCTTTCGAATATTCAGTTCCTTCTATCGAGTATCATTACTCTTAGATATATTACTATAAGCTTTAGTTAGAAATTTTAGGAATAGATAATAGAGTTATTATCCTTACTATGAAGTTTTTGAATTAAAAGCTTTAGAAATGTTTTATGATTTCAAGTATTTTACCGTCAAGGAGTGTTGAGACTTGTTATTGGAGACGTTCGATAACTAGTGTTCTCATTTATTGATGCGAAAATGTATATTTTTAAGTCTTTGACTTGGGACGTCGATGTTCTTAACGGCCGACGAGAACCTTCCGTTCCATTGATAAGATCCTATATTTATATTACAAGTATATTTTTAACAGTTTTGAAATAGACCTACATATATGTTACGTTCCTTCTTCTAAGTTTCGAGGACGAAACTTTTTACAAGGAGGGGTGATTGTAACAACCCGAAATATACCCTATTTTTCTAGTAAAAATATTTACTAACACTTTTCAGTAGAACTTAAGTTTTTAAAATAGGAATTTTTGTTCCGAGTCTTATTTTGAAATTCCGCGTCCGTATTTGGAATTTTTGAGTGATTTCATGAAAAGACCGTTTTTAGTCGTCTTTGGCTTTTCTTGACTTTTAAGTCGTCTTTGACTTTTCTTGACTTTTTAAAAAGTCGTCATTGACTTTTCTTGACTTTTAAGTCGTCCTAAACTTTTCTTGACTTTTAAGTCATCTTCGACTTTTCTCGACTTTTCAGTCAACTTTGACTTCCGGTGACTTTTCCCGACTCGTCTCATAAGTATGAAGACCGAAATTTTATTTAAAAAAATAATATTTTTGATTTATTTTTATTTAGATTTATTAAGATTTATAATAATTTAATATAATTATTTTGAATTTATTCGGAATTTAAAGAATAACGTTTACGGTTTTAACCGAACGTCATTTAACTATTCCCGACGCATCGTAAAGCGCGCAACAAAATCGAAACTCAACTTTGGCATGAGTCACGCGCCCATGTCATCGTTTTCCACTCACGTTAGATATTTTAATTTTTTTGATTAAATTAATAAGAATATCTAAGATATTTTCAACTTTATCGATCAGTTAACGAAAATTACGCAAATCGCTCAAAATCAGACCCGCTTTCTCTCCTATCCACACGGTTTTTCCTCTCTCTTTGACCTTGATATTTTTTTTCTTTTCATTACAATAACATAATATCTTGATATTTAATTCAATTAACTTAATATCTAATTAATTACGGTAATATAATTATTATACCGGGTCAATTCCATAACAACAATTACAAAACCCAACTCACTATTTTGGCCTATATTTACACGGCACTAATCCACTCATTCCTACTCACAAACAACTTTTCATCTTTCAACAAATCAAATAAAGATCAAAATATCTTTCTTTAATCGTTCTTCGTGTTATTCGCCGTTCATCATTTGTTCTTCATCGTTCTTGAGCAAAACCTTCATAAAATCTTCAATTCTTAATTAAATCCATCCTAATTTATATTTCTAAGATCTCCTCTTCGCTCCTCATCTTCCCGTACGGTTTTATTTCAATTCCGGTAAAATCGTTTTCAAGACTTTAATTATGGAAAATCATATTTTAAGTTCTAATCATGTTTTCTTGTCATTTCTTATAGGGGAAGATTTTGAAGACGAGTTTGGTGACTCGTATATCTTAGGAGAAGACTAGAAGACGGGTTTCTTAGTTCTGAGTTCTTATTATTTTGGTGCTACTTGATTTTAGCTAGCTAAGGTAACGATTCCGAGTTACTCGACGGATAAATGTTACATAGCTTTGGTTTACTTTAGTTTTTGGTTCATCTTTAGTTTTTTGTTCATATGATTATGGTTTTATGATTTTAGTTAGTAACATGATAAGTGGTTGATTTTATTATGTTGTAGGAATTTATGAATATGTTGGTGTCCTTGTTATATTTTTTATGATTTCTTCATGATGATGATTGTTGCATGTTGGATGGTTAAATTGGATGTTTAAAAATGGATGTTAGTAATTAAAAACATGTTAGAATTAATTGGAAATTGGGGTTGTTGCTTTGGTTGTGTGAACCGTGGAGGAGGGGCCAAACCGGACCAGACCAGCCGGTCCTGGCCGGTTCAGACCGGTCTGGGCTGGTCCATGGTGGGTCCGGGTTTTGGTCTTTGGGTTGTGTCGATGTTTGATTGTTTAATTGTTGTTTTGACGGGTTTTAAATATGTTAAAGCATGCGGGAAATATTAAGAAAGCGGTTTTAGTAAAAGTAGAAAAATCAGCCATTTTAGCCAAAACAGGCCCGTGGGCCCATCCAGGCACATGTGGGGTCCGGCCCAACTCAGCCCGTGGGTCCCACTTTGGGACTTGTGACGGTTTTTGAGTTATCGTCATTTTATCGCGTTTTGTAATAATTAGCAAGCGAGAAATATTAATAAGCAAAATATTTAATTAAAAGGTTTTTCACTAAATTATTATTTCTCACATGTTAGAAATTATAAGACGAGATCGTAGTTTAATTTAATATCCTTTAAGTCAATCGGGGGTTTACGTAAGATTTAATAATTCACATGTTAGAAGTTTTATTAAAATAACATGTAATGAATATGTTGAATTTATGTCTATGTGATAAAGACTCTGTTTCTAGCCGGTTTGATCCAACGGGTTTGGTCAAACTAAGATCTAGTCAGCCCGATTTGACTGATGACCCGTCGCGGGACTCGGGTCGGGGATTTGTCTTCAAGTAAAGTTGTATTTAATTATTGAATTAGCCTTAGTAGATATGAGGCGATATGATATTTGATTATTTTTGATATGCAATTAGTCACATGATAGGATGTTTTTCCCGTGACTGTTTTATTATATGGTTGGTGTCGTGTTGACTAAGTAACCATAGAGAATTATGAGTATATGGCGTCTTGACCATTCTAATTCTAAATGAGTATCTTGGACCATGACATTGATAGGCCCGTACTATCTTTAACGAGTATATGTTCGCCGCTTGATAGCTTTTGTGTCCCGGGCTTGGGGGGCTTATCCCCAAGTCGGGGCATGGCATCCTAAGAGTTCGGCTTTGGGAAGGGAGCCAGCTTAAGTACTAGCCATCTCTGCTTAGGGGGTCGCCTAGCAGAGTTTCTTGTGTACGGTTATGTCATGAGACGGGGAATGAAATACGTGTTGTTGTCGCTAGGTCTGATCAGTCTAGGACAGGGTGTTTCCTCCTCACCTTGTGGTTATAGCCTCGAGTTACAGAATGTCTTCTATGACTGCCATAAGAAAACTTATGCCTGTTTGTAGAGGATTGGTCTTTATGTTTGTATGATTCTATGAGTTCTAGAAGGTTGAGATTAATGCAAGCCGGCTAGGATTGATAGAGTTTGGATTACCGATTGTTAACTGATTCACATGATTACTTGTTGATTAGGGTTTGAGTGTATCATGGCCACGTTACAGGGTAACCTCTGAGCTAGCATACCAGCTTCCCTACCTCTTGTTATATTTTATTATCGGTTTCACATGATAGCTTTCATATGATAGGTTATATGTTAGTTAATTGTTTCATAACATGAAACGCATATCATATATGTTTAAGTTTTGTATTTTCCATATACATTGCTTTTATGTTATTCATGTTTCATTAAACTCGACATTTCGTGGCTGGGAGGACTCGGAGTTACTCCCCACTGACTGTGGCTTCAGTGTTTATATTTAATGCGGTCGAACAGGTGGTGAATGCATACATTGGGTACATTGACGAGCTAGCGAGCGAAGTATTACCTTGGACCTATATTCGGTTCTTAGATTGTATATTATTATACACTCTTTCATTATGGTATTTATACGGGAGATATGTCTCCCGTATTGTATATTTCTTTTGTAGAATATTATTCCGTATTGTAATGACCCTTTTTATTTCAGACACCTTCATTATGTATTTAAATAATTTTTTTTTCTTTCCGCAAATTTGAGGGTGTCACAGTCTTTTTCTACTCGCTTAATGATGGATAAGGAGTGTTGCTTGACTTTTTCTCTTACAAAACATGAAATAAATAATTATGAAGTGATTTTTGTTGTTTTGCATTTTTCTTTCTTTTGTATTTTGTTTTTGCTTTTATAAAACCTCTTTGTTCAAAATCAAAACCAAATATAAACCAATTGTTTCAACTCAAATGAACTTAGCTTGAGTTCACTAAATAGGACACGAATTTCCCTTTTCAAAACACCAAAAACAAAGTGACAACTTTCTTGATCAAGGAAGGTTGTTTATGGGATGTAGTTGGTATTTGTAGTAATGCCAAATGAAAGGCTAAGGCTCAAAGGGGATGCAAAAGTTGGTCCTAATCTAAAGGGTTGAAAGTAGGCTTATATGACAATGTGAGGCTAAAAAAAATTAATTATAAGTAACGAATTGTTTCAAATTATGCACACAAAAAGGAATACATCTCGCGACCTAAGGAAAGAACGACACACTTGTGCGTGAAGATGTGACATGTCACGCAAGGAGCCTTACTCACAACCTATGGAGACCGGGTTTGAATGCACCGGTCTAAAGGAGGCTCTAGGTCTCACATGTAAGTAGCTTTGTCGAAGTCTAGATCTAGCCTACGGTCTATTCGGTCTCACAAGGTGGACCATGGCCTTTGGGTTAACTCTAGTCCCCGGGTGTCTAACAAGGAGGTCAAAGAGGTGCAAGCCACTAGAAGGGGGAAGACATGGTTAAGACAATTTCATCATTGGGGTATCATGTTCTCTTCCTAGACCACATTTTATTCAAAATATTTACAAACTCAATGCAAGAAAAAATTAAAACGACAGATAATTATTCTCATGTGACGGAATGCAATTCTAATTCCTAATAACAATCAAATAGATATGCAACACTGTCTAAACTAGCAGCACATAAGAAACACACAACAAGTTCCAAAAGGAACATCTTCATCAACAATTTCACGTCCTCCTCCATATTGATCAAAATAAGCGAAAAGAGCGGAAAAAGGAGAAAATAGTTGGAAAGAGTATAACAAGCGGTCTTCTATTCTCCTATTGTTTCAAATGCTCCATGTGTGCCTACATCACTTGTTAGACAAAAACAAATATACACAATGCAATATTTTTGGTTTTTTTTTGAAGATTTTTCAATTTTTTTGAAATTTTCTTTGAAATTTTCATCACGCATATACAAAAATTTACAAATATGTACAAATATGGATATTTCCCTCCCCACACTTAAACCGGACATTGTCCCCAATGTCCAAGTGCTAGGAGGAGAATGAGAAAATCAATTGAACGTGTTTTTGTTCATATTGAGGATTTTTTTTTTGAAAAATAAATAACATGTTTTTGGTTTATTTTTTTTTTTCAAAAATAAGAAAGGCATGCGAACTACCCTACATGGATGCAAATCCTATATGTGATGATATATTACATAATTAAATTCTAATGCAACCTAAATGAATGCAACTAGATGTCCTAATCGAAAATAAATTACAAGTAACTAAATGCATGCGGAAATGTAAAATGCATGAAAAGATTTGGATTTAGGGATCATACTTGTCATTTTGGATTTTGAAATGGGAGCATCACCAACCTTCTTCACTCGGACTCTCCACCGGACTCGGTGTTCCCTCCCTCTTCGTCACCCGTGCTCAAAGGCATGGGGGGTTCGCCAAGGAACGCACCACTCAAAGTCGGGTCTTCACCTACCACCGCTCCATCTGTCGTGATGAACACCTCCCCCGAGGTGTGTGGAGGAGCCCCGTACCAATGGGAATCATTGCCCTCGTCGTGCGTGGGAGGGGGCGGGAAGATAGTCTCACTCCAATAATCTTGGGTGACACGAATATCACCGTAGACTACGGAGCCGTCGGTGGAAGCGTAACCTCCATCGGGAGGAAGATAGAAGTGAGGGTGGAGGCCGGATGGGTGGTTGTATCCCCGTCTCATAAAATCATCGTAAACGGGGAATTGAGCCAGCGATTGGTCGTAGTAGACCCTATCGATCTTTCGGTGAAGCTCTTGCCTATCTGACAGGGTTGTCGCGTACCCTAATCAAAGATAAATTACCCAGACTAGGCTAACAACAAATTAATGTAATTAGGGAAGTAAGGGGTCGATCTCGGGGAGACGTGAGATACTTGTGAATAGTTATGGTTAGAACTCTACCTTGTACGATTGTCAAATGTTTGTCACTAATTAATAAATGATATAATAAAAATGATAACAATACAATAAAGAAAAGGATCTAGGGATCGGGGTTCACATGCTAATCAATTTAAAAGCAAAGTTGATTACGGGTTTAGAAAAATCATAGTTGTCCAAGTCTTTAAATGGTATATTCCTCTCGGATTCGTACCGACTTTTTAATGGGTCCTAACGTCTTCTCAGCCCTGCTAGGTCATTAAAATATTCTTGCCAGTTCTTTAATTTCCATCTCGACTCTCGCCCTTGAGACGGAAATTGACAAGTATAAACAATCGTTTATGGCCATTAAACAAAGTCTATCATGAGATTTAAGCAAGAAATAGAGACAACAAAGAACGATTCTACCGGAATCAATTTATACTCATAAATTAATTAGACATGTTAATCCTTCCCCTAGAACAAAGATTACTTATGCATGATTAACAATGAAAGGGAAACTAAGATTATAAAACTAAGAATGGTAAACATGATAAAGGAAACACTAAAAGAAAATGAAACTATAATGTAAAAGCAAGAATAAGGATTACCGGAAAGGATGAGAAAAGATTGAAATGGAATAAGAACTTGAATAGGAAAATACAAACCCGGAAACTAGAATTCCAATTACAAGTAGAACAACTACAATTGAAGAAAACTTAGAACTAAACTAAACTAGAGAAAACTAAAACTAAACTAAACTAAGAAAGATGAGAGAAAGAAGAAAAACTAAACTAAAGAAAGAAGTGTTTTTGTACATGATATTTGTGTGTAATGCATAGGCTATTTATAGGGTTGAGAGGCTGCCCAAATGCGTCCGGATTCATGCCCATTAAACAAGCCATTAAGCCTTGGATTAAAGAGAGGTAGATGAAGATAAGATGCATAGAACCTAATAAACCCGATCGGATTTATGGATCCCCGATCGAGGATGTTGTCTGTTCAGAATTTTGACTTTCGTTTGATCTTCCCTTGGTACGTGACTTGATCTACCTTGACTCCATTGACTTTAGATTCGAATAGGGGCGTAACTAACACCTCTTGGGCCTCATTTCCATCCCTATTTGGGCTTGATCATGTCCCCAAGGGTTAAGGGTCGGAGCATGAGGTTTGAGACGACTTTCGTCGACGAATAGCAAAACCGTCGCAACTTGTGCATATGAGCTCGGAATGACTTGAAACTTGTTCCCTTTGACTCGGAACCTCTAGATCTTTATAGCATGCCATCTTAACCTCACGTAATCGTCCTTCTTAGCTTCTCCTTGCTCATATTTCCTTCAAATGACGGGATTTGAAGTAGAAACGACTCAATTCCTACAAATGACATTAAAGCACGAGAAATACTGCAAAGGAGAGATTAGCTCATAAAATCACTTCTTAAAGTGGATAAACCATATCAAATCGAGCTAAAATGAGGGGATAAAATTATACAAATATTCACTTATCAAATTCCCCCAAGCTAAACCCTTGCTTGTCCTCAAGCAAGCATACAATAACAAACATGACAAGGATAAGGGCGACGAGCAACAATCAATCCAACCAAATGCAGATCCCACCAAGTAGCTTATAGAGCACAATGAAACACATCCCGAAATAACGTGGGCATAGGGAAAATGCAAAACATGGTTGAGATTTACATAACGGCGCAGCATAAGGAACATCAAATAGACTTTTCGGCTCTTGCATGATATTTTGACAATGGACTCTCACGGTGCACTCAACACTCAAATTTTTATATAAATCAAGGAAATATTATTTTATATTTGAGTGGCACTCTCCTATCTACGACTCATGAGAATGCGCCCGCAATCTAATATGGTAAACATTCCAAAACTACAAGTCAAAACAATCATGAAAAGCATAGAAAGAAGACAAAAGCAAGAAGAAGGCTATGGGAAATGGGTGAAAGGTGGACAAACAGTTATGGTCATGTGAAGGTTAGAATGAGCTAACAACTGACCAATGATAAATGAATACTCAATCCAAACTTCCGATTAATTCCCAAAAGACGAAAAACAAAGCCAGAAGGCACGGATTGGCTTATTACACACGAAACATAAGAGTGGGCTCCTTATAAACATTGAATTGACATTTTCAGGAGATACTCACAACTTCTTCTTTTATTTCTTTTTCTCTCTTTTTTTCGGTTTTCAATTTTTTCATTTTTCTATTTCATTTTTTTTCTTTCTTTTTTTTTTTTGAACATAACATCACTTCTTGAACCTTTTGGTTCTCCCAAATTCACTTTGTCATCAAGGAACAAAATCTTCTCAAAAGAGCACCCATACACCATAGTCTAGCTACTAGCTCGAAAGGTAGGCAGTTTTTATATGTAGTTGTTGTTTTGTGAAACATTTGTATGAAGGGGCTAATTTTGAGGGGTAATTCAAAGTGAAAAAGGCTTCAAATCTTAGTGAATCATGAATGCAATGCTTATAGGAATAAAATGAGAACCATACTTGTGTGTTTTTGATGTGACGCAAATCATAAGGAGAAACTACACACACCTAATTGGGATCGGGTATAGATGTACCGATCACTGGAGGCTCTACCCTACCGTATATGTAGTTTGCCAAAGTCAAGATCAAGCCTAATAAGTCTAAAATCAATCCCTCACCAACTGTGTACAAGACATCCCCATGTATGCAAAATCCCGTCAAAAGCGTGAAACATTGGCTAAAAAGCTACAATAAGGGAAATGCATTGACGAATGGCATTATGCACAACACAATTGGGTGGACAAAACACACAACTTTTATTAAAAATTTTTAATTTTTTGATTTTTCTGGATTTTCAAATTTTTCAAATTCAATAAACAACTAGACTAAATAAACAACGACACAAACTAAATCCCTCCCCCAAGCTAGAATAACACATTGTCCTCAATGTGCGAAACGGGTTTAAGCGCAGAAAACACAAAGAAGGACAACATAACCAACAAAGGAATGGGGGACGACTCAACAAAATGGTAAAGAAAGAAAAGAAAACATACAACCGTGCAGCAGCTCCCCCAAGCTAGCTTGAAAACGGGGGCAAAGTACAACCCAAGCACCAAAGTACCTGTGATGAACAAGCTACTACAATACTAGATAAAATTATTGTCTTATTGTCAAAGCTATTAGAACCAAAACCAAATGAATTATTTAAAAATTAACATTATTAAATTGTCCAACAAAAATAATTTATTTCATAACAAAAATATAATAAAACACGGGTTGCCTCCCGCGAAGCTTTATTTAAATGTCTTGCTAGACTCTTTATTAATGAAAATCATTCTTTGTGCCTTAAAAAGCATGTCAATGCCCTTAGAAGTCGATCATATACCTGCGCATGAGCTATACAAAAACATATGTAAGCAATTGACAAGATATAGGCATGAAATATTGAAGGTAAGAATTGATATATCTTATCATTGTGCGCATGACAAACTTCATAGATGACCACTGAACTGCTCCACTCGTCAGTGAGAGATGGAGTGAAATGTTTAAGATCATGGAACAAACAATTAGTTCCCAAAATATCATTAGTGGACTCTAATTGGGGGTAGGGTGAATCAAAGGATTGGGAATCAAAAATGGGTGGTTGATCCCACTTAATTTCAAGGCTAGGTTCACAAAACCCAGTATCATTTTCAAATAAATTTGGAATATCCTTAGCGAAGGGATTTTCAAAGAAATCTGATGACTCGATCGACGACTCTCCATTGGAGTCACAAATGGGCTTAACAACATCCTTGTCTAAAGTCTCGACTACCATATGGTCAATATCAATAATGGGGGTCTCAAAATTGTCAAATGGAACGACACTAGAGTGACTTTCAATAAAAAAGGTTGGACCATCATCATCGCCATCTATTAATTCATATGATTGGGGAGAATTAGACTTATATGGGGGGCATGAAAAAGCATAGGAGAAATTAGACTCACATGGGGGGGCTGAAAAAGCATAAGGAAAATTGAGTAGCTTACATCTTTTAATCGTGGGTTCTTCCTTTTGCCCTTTGAGCATTTGAACTTGAGCCATGATTTCATTGAGTTGCTCTTGGATTCTCAACCGCTGGAGCGTTTCTTCCCGAGATTGGGATGCCATAAAGTTCAAGAAAATCCAAAGTTCCTCTCCTCTCTTCTGATAAAGACTTCCACCACTCAATTGCATAGCCAGGTTACGACACTCAATGAGCATTCCATGAATCACGACATTTCTCATACAGGTCTCATCAAGGGTATACCCAAGAGAGATAATATGTCTATAATAGCTATAAAATCGGTCGAGGTATTCATCGAAAGGCTCATTCTCGCATTGTGGAGATTGGAAATAGATAGTCATTGAGAGAAAATAAAGCAATCCCTTTGAAACAAAATATTCCTATTACCTGAAAAGAATCATTATACTACAAGGAAAAGGTGAGAAAAATCTCAAGGAACAAGTGTTCCTCGACACAAAAGAAAAGAAGAAAAAAAGAAAAAGACAAGGTAAAACTGTACTAATCACAAATAAACAAAACCGTGCTCCCCGGCAACGGCGCCAATATTTGACAGGGTTGTCGCATACCCTAATCAAATATAAATAACCTAGACTAGGCTAACAACAAATTAATGTAATTAGGGAAGTAAGGGGTCGATCTCGGGGAGACGGGAGATACTTGTGAATAGTTATGGTTAGAGTTCTATCTTGTACGATTGGCAAATGTTTGTCACTAATTACTAAATGCTATAATAAAAATGATAACAATACAATAAAGAAAAGGATCTAGGGATCGGGGTTCACATGCTAATCAATTTAAAAGCAAAGTTGATTACGGGTTTAGAAAAATCATAGTGCAACAGGAGTATATGACCAAGACAAGACTCAACATCAAGACAACAACACCATTCAAGACAACAACATCCATTCAGACAACACCATGACCAGTTATGACAATGTCCTATTCAGTCCAAGCAACAACCACTTCAGGCCTGCTAAGACAACACTACACCAACCAGAACAAAGCCTAGCCATCCACTTCCCAAGACTAAGCCACAACAACACACAGCCAACAGCAAAACAAACCCAACACAACAAAAACAACTCTCAGCCAAAAACAGCCTATCACAGTCTTTCTAAACAGGGTCCATGGGGGTCCCACACATTCAAATAAGCCTAACCAACCATCAACCTTAGTCCTTGGGAAGGTGCTCTACAACTTTGCCCAGGACTTCTCTTCCAGGAAATGCACACACAAAAAGTTAGTCTAGGGACAACTTCAAACTATCCAAATTTCAGTCCTTTTTGCAGTAGTTAACATGTCACTATCAAACTTTCCTGTTTTGATCAAACAAGCTCGAGGGCCTTTTAGCAGGACCTTTGGCATCCATCCCACTTCAGTTGAGCTCAAGAATCAATCTTAGAAGTCCACTCCTCCACCAGTTTCAACCTAAACAACCCAACTAAGGCAGATTGTCCCATTAAAACTGCTTTTCTACTTTATTGCTTTATGCTGAACAATGTAGCTGTTATTTCTGTTTCTTTTGCAAGCCAATTGTGGCCCTAGGATGTATTGAACGAGTAGGATGTAATCTCCTTGCCTATATAAGGCCATTTCCTAATGAATGAAAGACAGATTTGAAGTAAAACATAAAACTGAAACCTTGTTTCTGTTACATCTCTTGGCTGTGTGCTTGAGACAACTTCCTTTGCTTTGTGCTTGGAAGTGAGCTTAGGTCCTTAGTTGTGTGCTGGGATCAAAGTTCAACCCTCAATCATTGGCTTTGTGCTTTGGTTAAGGTTCTATCTTTGTTCTTTAACAATCAGTTCAAACAGAAACAGAGTATTTGCAAAGTGTCTGAACTTAGTTCAAATTATCATTGTTTAGCTTGTCTTTCTAAATAATTTCAGTGCAAATTGGTTATCAGAGCTTTGGTTTGTGAGTTCATCTACCTAACTACATTAAAAACACAAAATACAACCATGAGTGAAGAGAGAATCACAGGTCTTGAAAACACAGTTCAAGGTCTTGTCAGAACTGTAATGGAGGTCTCTAGATCTGTCAATGAACTCCTTGAGGGCCAACAGAACAATGATACAAGGGGAGGCAGAGGTCGAGGGAGAGGAGCACCTTTCCCACAAGGTGGAGGAAGGAGGAGACAACCTGTAGATCAGTTTGAAATGTCAGATTCAGATGGCTCAGATCACAGTCTTCTGAGACACCAAGACAAAGACATAAAGGTAGAGATCCCTGACTTTCTAGGTAGCTTGAACCCTGATGATTTCCTAGATTGGCTAAGGTCTGTAGAAAGAGTCTTTGAGTTTAAAGGATACACTGATAGAAAGGCTTTTAAGGTTGCTATCATGAAACTAAAAGGCTATGCCTCACTGTGGTATGAAAACATGAAAACCTTGAGGATTAGGGAAGGGAAAGAACCTGTAAAGTCATGGCTCAAACTGAAAAAGAAAATGAGAGCTAAGTTTGTCTCTAGGGACTACACTCAGGACATGTTCATTAAACTTACTCACCTAAAGCAAGACCAAAGACCTGTAGAGTCCTACCTAAGAGACTTTGAACAACTTACATTGCAATGTGAGGTTGTTGAGAAATCTGAACAAAAGATAGCAAGGTTCTTAGAAGGGTTGGATGAAAGGATAGCTACCAAAGTTAGGCTACAAAATATATACTCCTTTGAGGAAGCTGTCAACTTGTCTTTAAGGGTAGAAAAATTGGGGAAGGGAAAGGCCAGTGCTTCTAAAACACCTGCTAGAACCCCCACTTTCAAACCCTTTGTAGGAGTCAAGATAGGAGAACCTGTGGTTCCTATTAAGAGCCCTTTCAACCCTGATAAAAGCAAGGCTATTGAGGCAGGCCAAAGGAAGACTACTCCTCTCAAAAAGTGCTTTCAATGTCAAGGGTATGGACATTTTGCTAGAGAATGTCCATCTAAAAGGGCTCTGAGTACCCTAGAAGTAATCCATTGGGGAGATGATGAAGTGTTGGTCTGTGATGATGAGATGGAGGAGCCTGAGGTAGAGGCTAGTGAGGAGTTGATAGAGCCTGATGCAGGGTTAAGTTTGGTAACATGGAGGGTAATGCATACTCAACCCCAACCTTTGGAAGAGGATCAAAGACACCAGATCTTTAGGACCAGATGTACCATCAAGGGTAGAGTATGTAACCTCATTATTGATGGGGGAAGCTGCACTAATGTGGCCTCCAAAACACTGATAGACAAGCTAGCTCTACCCACCAAAGACCACCCCCTACCTTACAAACTCAGATGGCTAAACAAAGGGGCTGAGATCAA
This sequence comes from Heliosperma pusillum, assembly GCA_022085475.1. Lineage (NCBI taxonomy): Eukaryota > Viridiplantae > Streptophyta > Magnoliopsida > Caryophyllales > Caryophyllaceae > Heliosperma > Heliosperma pusillum. Next base: position 4,203 of record JAIUZE010033078.1, on the reverse strand, counting down.
GGTGGATAAACAATGTGTTGTGCCTTTCTCAATTGGTAAAGGGTATGTGGATGAGAGTCTTTGTGATGTTCTACCTATGGATGCATGTCACCTTTTGCTTGGGAGACCATGGGAGTTTGATAGGGATGACATACACCATGGGAGGGACAACACCTACACTTTTAAGTATGGGAAGAAGAAAATCACCCTGGCACCTCTACCACCTGCTTTAAAGATCAACCCAAACCCCATGAGTGAGGCTTCCAAGGAAGTCATGCTGATAAGTGAATCAGAACTAGTACAAGAGTTAAGTGAGCTACAACCTGTATACATATTACTTGCCAAGGAGAGTGGGATGAGCATCATTGATATCCCTGAAGAGGTCAAGTCTATCCTAGAAAGTTATGATGATGTCTTTCCTACTGAGCTCCCTAGTGGACTGCCACCACTTAGAGGAATAGAGCACCACATTGACCTAGTGCCTGGAGCTATCATACCCAACAAGCCAGCTTACAAGAGTGATCCTAAGGCTACACAAGAGCTCCAACTTCAAGTAGGTGAGCTGCTCAACAAGGGCTATGTCAGAGAATCCCTCAGTCCTTGTGCTGTACCAGCCTTGCTTGTGCCAAAGAAGGATGGGACTTGGCGTATGTGCATTGACAGTAGAGCCATCAACAACATTACCATCAAGTATGGGTTCCCCATACCTAGACTTAATGATATTCTGGAAATACCTTGGGATGTTAATGATGATGTTTGACTTGATGTTGTACTTTGATAATAATGCACTCGTGGGCTATATGATGTTGATAATGACGATTTGTTCGGTGTTCTACCTTGTGGCCGTAGGAGTTGAAAAGAGATTAGTATGGAAAATTCCTTATGGGTTCTTCGGTTTTTGAAACCTTTGGGAATGTGTCAAATTATGGAGTTGAGAGAATGTTACTATGCTTGAGTTGCAATTCCGCAATTGGGAATCCGTGTTATATGAAAGGATGGATGAATTGGGTTGTAATCGATTTATTAAATCTAGGTGTACCTTACTTTGATTATTGTGGTACGATGGTCCCTTGTAAGAGACCTTTGTTTGGAATGAGTTGCTTTACTATCACCCTAAGTCTGAAAGGAGAAATTTTGTGGATTAAACCTTAAACCTTTACTTGTGCCATCATCCCTTTTCATTTCCATTCTTGAATGTTTTTGTCAAGATTGATCTTTAAGAAATCGCATGCTCGTATCTTCTTTCTTACTCAGATATCTTCATGACTCTACTATCTGCTTTGTCTCTTTCTTGGCCTCGTTATTTTCAGCGTTCCTCTCTTTTAATCTCGTGCCTGATTTTATTCTCGCATTCTCCTTGAGATTTCTTATCGTTTCCTATCTCGTTGCCGCTTCATCTTTTCCTTAGTGGATTGGATATTCCGTTTGTAAGGTTCAGAGAATAATTGTAATGTATTGTGGGATTCTTTAGTTAGAATATGTGTATTTGGATTTAGCAAATTTCATGTTGTATTTGATCATGAGAAATAGGACTTAAGCTCTAGGATGAATCCTAATAGTGATAATGTATCCTCTCTTGATGGTTTTAGATTTGGAGCTTGGTATTGTAGTGTTATTTTGAGAATTGAGTTGATCATGATAATAGTTCGTTGTTGTTGGGTATTATAACGGTTGCTTGGTATGTCATTTGGGAATTAGATGTCTCTAATTGGTGGATTCTAAAAGAGACTTTGCTTTAGGGTAATTGAGTTGGTACCCAAAGTTTGAGGAGTTTTTCATAAATGAAAATCGATTCATTTTGAGTTTTAGATGATCTAAATGATTTGAATGGTTGTCTGATTTCCAAGTGATTGGTCATTTGTGGTTTGGAATTAGTAATTCTCTTTTATTCTTAAGGAACCGTATTTTGCTAATGTGACTATTTATATTTGAGGCTTCGAGCGTAGTAATGATCGAATTAAGGATGTTAGGGCGTATTAAAGAATTCTTATAAGCGATAATGGATTGTGGATTTTTCCTTGTCGTGAGATATGGGGTGAGGCTAGTTGGATCTTAGATAATTATGTTTTGTTGCGTGGATTGTGTTTTGACTCTCGAGGAAGAGAAAGTTCATTGTAAATTTAGGATAATGAGTTTGAAGTAAATTGGATTAAAGGATTTCATGGTAAGTCTCTTTACCTTGTGGTTGTTAGCGATCATGTTTCCCTAGATAAAAATATTTTGTTGGTGGTTTCTAGTAAGAGTTTTGATGAAACTAAGAAGATTAGAGTGCGTAATGAATCTTTCTTGTGGATTGTTAGTTGTGGAGTCTATCGTGCCGATGGTTTTGGGTAAATATATTGGATTTGAATAATTGGGATTTGTTGCTCGAAGTTTCATGTTTATGAAATATTTTCGTAGGAATCTAATGATCGAGAATGTTGAGGATAAATTGCACTCTCTTGAGGACTAGTTTGTTCCTGAAGTTAATGATGTCGAGTTGCGAGCGACGTTTGAATTATCATAGATGAAGGATAGGTTTGGAGTTCATTTCTCTCTTTTCCCTCAAATTGATCCGTACTCCTTCTTCTTCTCCTTAATCCTTCCCCTTTTTGGTCCATTTTGCTCGTCGGACGTGCCTCTTAGTATCGCGATTTGTGATTTCGATGTTCGAGTCGCTCTATGTGCGTGTAATGTCTTGTTATTTTGATTTTATCTTTGAGAAAATCTCCAAATTTCCGTATTGCGTTTCTAATTTAACTTTTCAAAGAAGTCTAAAGATGGATTGTGTACCCTCTTTTTGGAGAAAATGGATTTCTTTTGCTTTTATATTTGGATTTTGCGTTTGGTTGGATGTTTGCACTTGTTATTGGAGACGTCTGATAACTAGTCCTGCACTTACTAACGTTGTTTTGAATTTCGATTTCACTATTTCGACTTTAATTGATTTGGATAATTAGAGTTCTCGTTCGCGACGGGCACTCTTGTGATCCGTAAGTAAGTTTCGCACTTATGAAAAATTTCCTTAAACCATTTTCGAGAAGAACTCGTTTCATAAATGTTTTCCCTTGTAAAAGCTTTCGTTTGTTGATTTTGTAAACCGATTCTTGTCCTTGATACTTTTGTTTTCTACTCTCAAGTTTCGAGGACGAAACTTTTTAAAAGGTGGGGTGATTGTAACACCCGCAAATGTACCCTATTTTTCTAGTAAAAATATTTTACGGATACTTTTCAGCTAATTTTAGTTTTAATTTAGAATTTAATTTTTCCGAGTCGAATTTAGAATTTCCGAGTTTCGTATTTGGAATTTCCGCGAGTTTCCATGGGAATCCCGTCTTAAGACGAGTTTGACTTTTATTGACTTTTTCCTCATATATACTCATACTCCCTTAACCTATTTTCACTCAAACACATTCAATCTTACTTCTTCCTTAAGCAAACCAAACCCTTGCCTCCATAAACTTTCCGATCTTTGAATCATCGTATCTCCTTCGTTTCTTGTTGAAATTCTCGTAAGTTCGTCTTATTCTTTCCCTCTTACCTTCCTCTATCCGTATTGGTAATAAAATTACCGTCTTTCTCGCTTTTTAAATTATCCGTCTTTCTCAAGGTGAATGATATTCATCTTTTATTATCTAATTGTATGTAGGTGGAGACTAGGAAGGTTTAGAAATCGATTAAAGACGCGAAAAGGTAACGGTGAAGGGTTACTCGATATCATTTACGTGTTTTACATGCTTATATGCTAGAAATCTTATTAGAATACGATTAGTAAGTTTAGGAATCATGTTATGGATGATGATTGTTGTTATTTGATGATTGTTGATGATGAATATTGATTGTTGATAGTTATTAGAAATGGATTATGAGAATTGGAAATGATAGGTTTGAATTTATGTTGAAGGCTCACGGGTGAATTGGTAACACATGTCACGGGCGTGAAATACAAGTGACGGTCGTGACTTGTGCAGTTTCACTACACTTACCCCTTTTCGTAAAATGATCATATCTCCTTCGTTACTTGCTTGTTTTGGGCTTGTGACCTATCGTTGGAACCGTAAGAGAATAAGCTATCACCTCGACTTAGAATTTCTGTAATAGCATGTCTAGAACTCTAGTTATGACCGTTTGAAGTGAACCCTTGTTTTAGTTAGTTTCCAAACTTGTTGTTTTGGAGAGGTATCTATGTTTCCTATTTATTATGCTTCTTAAACTTGGTCTAATGTTGATGTAATCATGTATTGA
>JAIUZE010033069.1:0-16780 GCA_022085475.1 Heliosperma pusillum | reverse complement strand
GTATATTTCTTTTGTAGAATATTATTTTCGTTTTGTAATGACCTTTTTATTTTATGACACCTTCGTTTTGTACTATCTTATTTCTTTTATGTATTTAAATAATTTTTTTTTCTTTCCGCAAATTTGAGGGTGTCACACTACCCCATCTACGGCGCGTAACACTGCAATTGACATTGCAGCACAGTTACTAACTCGTTCAAACTTATCTCATCTTGATGTATTTCATGTATTTGATGTATTAGGTGTGATATAAGTAAATCAAAAACTTATCACGTTTTGCCAATGTACTGTCTACTTGTGTATTTTAAACATGTTGACCTTTTTGTCGAACTTTTTAATATGTATAATTATATAAGAGTCGAGTTTAAATCAAACTTTGTTGTACTTTATATACGTTCTCAAGATGTTGGTATACATACCTGTCAATACTTAGATACATTCCTTTTAATATACTAGATACACTTTTTAACACTTGTTGGTATTCTTTTTAAACAGTTGATCATTGTTTTAAATTTAAAAAAATGAAGGAGTTGGTGACAACTAATGATGATGGAACAACAAATAAAGAAAATAAGAAAACTACAGGTATTGATACACATCTTTAAATTGTTTAATACATGCGTCTATTACGAGATATATTCCTTCAAGGTGCTAGATGAATTCATGTAGGTTGCTAGATATGCTCCCTTATTTTATCAGATACATGCCTGTCTATTACGATATACATTCATTCAAGGTGCTAGATGCATTTCTTTGTTGGTGACTTTTTCACTCTTTTTAAATTACAGAAATGAAAAATTTGTCAATAAATGATGATGGTGCAAGTACAAGCAAAGCAAACCAGAAAATATTGCCTAAAAAACCTCTTAAAAGGAAAAAAGATGATGATGTTGTGGCATGTTTTTTGAAGACACGTATGTCTCCTAAAATGCTCTTTGCATTTATCACCAGTAATCGGAGTGCACAACAAGTTGCCGATCTTTTAGCCCCTTATCGCCGTGGAGGAAAAATAGGACTCTTTGGTGGAGATTTTTTTAGGCCAAGAGGTCGATAGCGAGATCTCGAATCAACTTATTGGTCTTATGGTATATCTCAGTATCGAGGATTGGGGGACTTCTTAATCTTAAAACTGGCATGGTCCCGGGGGCCCTTGCTTATTGGCTAGTTACCAGATTCGACACATTGTCATCCTCTTTTCTGAAATGCCAACTTCAAATAACTGATGAAGATATTCATCTAGCGACTGGTATTCCATTAGGCCCAAATGAAGTAAAGATAGCCGCCCTATCAGACAAGAGTGAGGAGTTTGTTGAATTTAAGAAGAGTTGGTTGAAGCAGTTTACAAATGATCCGACAAAGGTTGATCCCACAAAGGTTGAGACAAAGGACATACTTAATATGATGATAAGACAAAGAGAAGGCGGGGCAGAATTTAAAAGGAACTTCATTGTGTTTGTAGTCTCAACCTTTCTAATGGGGGTAAAAGGGAGTACTGCTAGCCTAAGAGTGTTGAAGTGTTTAAAGGATATATCATCAGTTTCGTCATTAAACTGGTGTCAATTCACTAGAAAACAGTTTATTCAAGCTGTTGAATCTTGGAGAAGATCTAAGAATGATTATTTTGGGGGGGTGATCATGGTTTTCGTGTTTCTCTATTTAGATGAGTGTCCTATAGTTATTTCTCAGTTCCTCGAGTGTTCCCTACTCTAGCTAGATGGACGAAACATGCTATTACAGACAGACTTAAGTCTGAGATGGTACAAGGGTTCAGTAGGGGAGGCATTCAAGCTAGTATTGTGAAAGGTGCTGTTGAGGAAGAAAGTTTCAGTGTCCCAGCATCTAGTGTGCCTTCACCTCATCAAGAACAGAAGCCATCACCTCATCAAAAACAGAAGGCTATTGAGACACCACATATGCCTCATCAAGAACCACCTATGCCTGATCAAGAACCGGAGCCTTGCAATATTCCCAAGAACAGTAAAAAGAGAAGCAACTCCTCTATCAAGAATTTTGCAGAATGTGCAAATTTCCTTGCTTCTGCTGTGAAAGCTTCTTAGAGGCAATCGTACAAGCTAAAACTGATTGGCCCAATTCTAAATCTGTACAAAAGATGGCACAAATGGCGGAGGCTCTAAGTGATTGCTCATACTCATCACAAAAAACAACAGACATTGTTGAGAATGACAAAGTTGAAGAGAAGGGGGCATTTTCTAATGACAAAGTTGAAAAGAAGGGGGAATGTTCTAATGCAGCTGACAAAGAGGAACTGGATGACAACGACAAAAGAAAAAGATTTATTGATTTGGGTAAGCAAATGTTTGAAACTGAGGATGATATGTGGGCGGCTCTTATCAAACTAGAAACTGCTTTGGGGAAACGGACACTCAATGAGACGAGTAATGCTATGAACTTTAAGAACCAAGAAAAAGTCCCTAAGGCCAAGTCTTCTTCTCCTATTCTTATTGATTATGAGTCTCAAGAGTTTGAGCCATTTGAGCCAGTTCATCATACACGGAAAAAAGCAAAAGCCTCAATACCTCTCCGTCGGTCTCCACGGGTTACCCACCCCTCTCTACCAAAGTTTACACCTCCTTCCTTCCCAATGCCTTGTGGTATTAGCCCACCCTCATTTAGATTGCTTAATTCAGAATCACAAGATGATGATCATATAAATAAGGAGGCACTCAATGATCATATAAATGAGGAAGTACTTAATCCACTTACTGTTTCACCCATTTCATCATGGCCCCCAGAGCCAGAGGTGGTTAAGAGGGATAGATTTCCGTCAGAGGTTTTTAAGTCGCCCTTTTTTTGTGAGGAATACTAAGGTTGTGGGTGAGTTGAATCAATCAGAAATAGAACTTGTGGAGTTTTTGTCTAACGAATTGCTTGATGATAGGTATGAATCTCGGAGATTTGACCCTCTGCCAAGTTTTCTATTATTGTACACTTGATTGTCTTCCTTTCGGCTTTTGTCCATATAGTTGTATGACAATTTGTACTTTGTGTATATGTAGTGAGATTCTTTTCAAGACTGACCACCATCAGCTGAACCGCCGAGATTTGAAGACACTTAAATTATTTGGGGTGATATGGTGTCCATGTTGGAGTAAATGTCCTCAACAATAGTGCAATCACATAATTAAATATCAATAATAAGAATACAAAGGGATGATGAATATTATCGTCAACTGGTCAACATAAATCGGTAACGATTGGCTCAATTGAGTTTGACGTTATTGTCGTAAGACGGTGGTGATCAGTTGATCCCTTGAGGTCACACCTAAAGGACAATCCCCTAATCATGTACATTAATTAATTATATAACGATACAGATTAATTAATCCCTTAAATTGAACTAAGTTTATATTGTAAGTGAGAATTGTATCTTATTGTAATATGATTAAATAAGATTCATTTTTTGTAATTTAATTGTTATACTACTTAGAATGCATTATGTTTATGAAACATTTGAGATAAGCAAAATTGCTTGATTATAATTACGAATTGTTCTAGATTATATTAACCAAATGTGAGATGACCCATTTTATTTACATGTAATTATAAAATGTGACTTAAAATGTTAAGTCTAATTTATTTGTAATGAAATTGCATTTAAATTTGTTAAATGCACATTTATAAGCAAAGATTACATGTTACATGTCACATGTCACATATGTGACAAATGACAAAATGTAAAAATAAAATGGACACCCATATTACAAGGGTGCACCGGTTTTGTAGTGTATTTTAGGGTGATTAGTTCTTGTGTATTATTCTAATTGAGAATTAGACACAATCATACACTAGACTATTACCAACACACAAACTTATGCATTGTTAAGAACAAAAAGAAAGGGACAACAACCACCCATGTGGTGTGGGTGTGGCCGGTCCATGTGATCAAGACAAAGAGAACAAGTTTGCTCTTATATAACTCAGATCATCTTATTTCATTTTGCATGCAGTCTCCACTTCTCTCTAATCACTTTCTTACTCTAAAACTCAAGAAGTTTTCACATAATTTAGAGTTCATATTCAAATAAAATTACTAGAGTAGTAATAGAGTTATTAGATTTATTTTAAAGGGTTACTACTCATAATACTAGTGTAGTATTTTAGTAGAGTTAAAAAGGGTTGTCTTGGGTGGTACTAATAGGAGTGTTCTTATACTAAGAACTTGGAGATCATCCTCATATTCATAGCTCAAGAACAATATTTGAAAGAAGTTCAAATATTGTGCCCATATTACTTCATAATCAATGTAAGAAATTGTTCTTTCCTCATTTTTGTTATGCATGCTGATACATGAGGGATATGTGTATATGTTCAAAATGCAAGTTTAAGTCACTTTTGACATTTCAGATTCATTCCCTTCCTTGACTTTAGAGCTAAATATCTCAGAATATATAGCTAATTTTAACGTGATTTCGCTTGGAGATGAAAGTAAATGATGTTAGCTTTCCAACAAGTGGTCACATGCTTTATTTGGATAAGTAACGAAAGAGATATGATCGTTTCAAGTTGAGATGTCCAAGGTATACGCGATTGACGCAATTGAACGAAATACCAACATGTATGCAAGATGGAAGCTTAGTTTGAATAATCCTCAAGTTTACTTTCCTAAAGAGAGTCTTGTGTGACTTTCTTATTTTTCTAGTTTCTAGTTTCCTAATTTGAATAAAGTAGTGTGATTATCTTATTTCACAAACTGAAATAAGGTGGTTGTCATTAGTTTCCTAATTACTAGCTAGTTAGTTTATGGTAATTAGTAGTAGTATAAATAAGGAGTCTTATGCATTGTAATAGATATACAATTGAGAGAGATAATTCAAGTTATTACTTGTTTGTTCTTATTAGCTTGCGAGCTTTAAGTTCTATTATTTACTTCTTGCGAGAGGGAAATAATAAACATTCTTCCTTGCGAGGTTGAATTCGTGTGTTCTTGATATCTTGCGAGGTTGAGAGATCACACACGAGTTGGTCAAGTTGTCTTGCGAGATCACTTGATTAATTCAAGTCTTAGTTGAGTGATCTTGCAAGATTGTCTTAGCTAATTCATATCTTTTATTTTTTTTGTTCCATCACATCCAAAAACCACAAAAATACAGTTAATTCCCCTACAACATAAATACAGAAAACAAAATAAACATTCCGTTGAATTATTGAGTTTAAAACCGCGCAATTTTACATCAATTTGGTATCAGAGCTTCGGCTCTTGATTTTCTTAAATCCAGACGATCCTATGGTGGGAAGAAATATGGAATCCTATAAAGATAATATTTTGTTCATCTTGAGACAATTACGAGAAATTGAATGTCTAAGGATTGGAAGAGAAGATCTAGCACGTTGTACTATGTGTCATGGATTTGGACATTCATATTTTTCTTGCTCTAATGAGGAATACATATACTTTGAACAATATAGGTACTTTGAGCATCTACGAACTCAAGGTCGGCTTATTTTGCCAAAGGTTGTTAGTATATCAAAAGTACAAGAGGAAAAGTTGGAGTTTTTGGAAATTATCGAAGCCAAAGATGAGGGTTTGTTCTTTTTTTAAGGTATACATGAGGAAGGTAATTCTTTTTTAAATTTTGATTTGCCACCAATATATGACGATTATGGTGATGATAAGCCACTTGATGTTGTTGGGTTCAAAATTACAAATTCTACGGATTTTTATGCAATTGATTTTCAAGAAGAGCGTTATCAATCTCGACTTGATAAATCCATTGATTTGAAGCTATATGGAGGGAATTATTCATTTTTCTTGAATTCGATTCATGTGGAGGCTTTCAATGATCTTAAAATTTTAAACAAGTCTTGTTTAGATTTTTACATACTTGTGCAAGTAAGGCACAAGAAAGGAAAGCACAAGAGAGGAAGGAATGAACACAAGAGGATGTTTGCTTATGATGCTTGTTGCAACTACAAATCAAATAAGATGAATAAGTATGAAGATTATATTGAGGATGATGAACTAAAGGAGTATTATGGTGTCTACTTTAATCAAAATATCTTCTCATTTGCTATATCCTATGTATTTGATCCGGGAGGGTGTAGGTCCAAGAATCGGGACGATTCTTTTTGAAGAAGGGGAGAATGATACATGAGGGATATGGGTATATGTTCAAAATGCAAGTTTAAGTCACTTTTGACATTTCAAATTCATTCCCTTGACTTTAGAGCTAAATATCTCAGAATATATAGCTAATATTAACGTGAATTCACTTGGAGATGAAAGTACATGATGTTAGCTTTCCAACAAGTGGTCACATGCTTTATTTGGATAAGTAACGAAAGAGATAATGATCGTTTCAAGTTGAGCTGTCCAAGGTATACGCGATTGACGCAATTGAACGAAATACCAACAACATGTATGCAAGATGCAAGCTTGGTTTGAATAATCCTCAAGTTTACTTTCCTAAAGAGAGTCTTGTGTGACTTTCTTATTTTTCTAGTTTCTAGTTTCCTAATTTGAATGATCTTATTTCCCAAACTGAAATAAGGTGGTTGTCATTAGTTTCCTAATTTCTAGCTAGTTAATTTATGGTAATTAGTAGTAGTATAAATAAGGAGTCTTATGCATTGTAATAGATATACAATTGAGAGAGATAATTCAAGTTATTACTTGTTTGTTCTTATTAGCTTGCGAGCTTTAAGATCTATTATTTACTTCTTGCGAGAGGGAAATAATAAACATTCTTCCTTGCGAGGTTGAATTCGTGTGTTCTTGATATCTTACGAGGTTGAGAGATCACACACGAGTTGGTCAAGTTGTCTTGCGAGATCACTTGATTAATTTAAGTCTTAGTTGAGTGATCTTGCAAGATTGTCTTAGTTGATTCATATCTTTTATTTTTTTTGTTCCATCACATCCAAAAACCACAAAAATACAGTTAATTCCGCTGCAACAAATAAATACAGAAAACAAAATAAATAGTCCGTTGAATTGTTCAGTTTAAAACCGAGCAGTTTTACATCACATGCATAAGGTCTAAATGGTTTAAGAGTAAACTATTAGTAAAATGATATTAGAAATGTCTAATATCGAGTTTAAGAAACTTACAAGTGGTATCAGAACTTTGGTTGTTGCATGCATTTTACTTACTGTATGTAAAATTTCGTGTGAAGTGGACTTGTTTCTCATGATTTATGAATTTTATATGATAAAATGAAATAAATAAAGGTCAATTGGTTAAAAATACTTTCGTTTTGAATATGACCATTAAAGTTTAGTATGTTGTCATATTCATGTTTTCCTGTGAGACTGGAAAATTTCAGACTGATGTGATTTGTCTAGCATGATTTATGAATTTTTAATGTAAAAATGGCATAAATAGTGACTTATTTAGCAAATATAGCTAAAATAAATTTCATTTCATGAGAAAATTATTCCTGGTTGCTTAAATGTCCCACGTTTTAGATCTAAAGTTGAAAATTTAATATGATTAATTTTCACCTGCTTTATGTATTTTATTTGATAAAATCGATAAAGCGCAACCGATTTTTCTCAAAATAAATTCAAAATTTTTAACCTTGATTTTTGACATTATGAGTGTCATGGAAATGTTCCAGAATGTTCAAAAATTTAAAATTCAAAATTTTAAATTATTGTAATTAAAGTTGGATTTATTTGATTAAAATATGATTTTAAAGTCTAATTTGGAGCAATTATATAGGTTGAATTATTGTCAAAATTGAGTGATGACTAATTTTTGAGGCCTAAATCAGTTGGGATAATTACCTTGGACTTAAAGTGTTGTTTGGTGATTTTAAAGTGTTATTATCACGCATTTCCGTAAAACCGGGTTATATATGATATAACCCGTAAAATAGGGCGTTTTGGCATTTAATATGAGCATGTTTTATACATATTATAATGTTGCATTTTCTTTTATGAATGTCATAATTTATTTATGTAATTTGGAATTATGTAATTTATTCCTTGTATGGCCTTAATTTTAATCGATATTACCCGGAATGTAAGGGAATATTGATTCAGTTGTAATTTAATGTGATCTCGTATCACTTTTATTTTATTATTTTATTTTACAAATGTATAATAGGAATTATTGTAATTTTATTAAATATTTTGTAATCATTTGTATTACCGGAGTTTTCCAAATACGGTGCCATTCGGAAAGGCCTTCTGAGAGAGACGGTGACCTTGGGAGGTGTGCTTATGAAATTCAAGGGACCAAAAAAGTTGGTTTCCAAATTTGTAATAGATTATATGATTTTCTATTATAGGAAAGGTCATACTAGGAGTTTTACTTTTATGATTGCATTTTATTTAATATGTTTTGCATGCATTGCCAAATCGCCATAACATGACATGCATATTTCATCGAGTATTCGACCGTGTCAATTACAATTATCGATAATTCATTCATTTAGTTCACTTAAACGAGATAGATAATAAATTGACATGACCTCTCATAATAATTAATTGAGACCAAGCCTTACCAAATTGTAGAACCCATGAATCCCAATTTCGCAAGGAAGTAGGCTCGGCTCACCGGGGTGCTAAACTTGTTACGTTGGGTAAGTGGGGTAATAAAGGTAATTGTTTCGAAATTTGGATTGAGCTCAACGGAAGTATTCGCGACCGTAGCCGCATGTGTTCCGGGCTTAAGATAAATATTAAAGTAATTTTATCGACCGAGAGTTCTAATGTAGAATCGATTAAAGAGTTAATCCACCGAATTATGTTAATAAGGGATTAATTGGCTTACCGTGCCCAAGTTGATATGAATTTGGATCTCGGAATCATTTATAATAGTTGGGCAGAGGTCACTATTTAAATGTTAAAACTTGATTAAAATGTTTACAAGTATTTAAAATGAAAAATATTAACATTTCCTTTATGTCTAAAATTGTAGTTAACTTTGTACAATCGCAATGGCTAGTTCATCCACCACCACCAATGCTCCAACTCTCACAAATGTCTCATGGCTTCGATCCTTCATGGATCGATGCAAGTTAGAAAATAATGGCGCAAATTTTGCCGATTGGGATGCGCAACACTGCTTGGCCGCGGAATGTGACGACAAGCTTCGTTACCTTACCGAAGCCTCTCCTGAAACACCTAATGAAAGGTCAACCGCCGCCGCAAGGCGAGCCTATGAGGCTTACCAAAAGGAAGCCGCCGCGATCAAAAATGTTTTGATCTTCTCTTTGGAGGCCGATCTCCAAAAGAGTGCCATGAAGATGAGCACGGCCTATGAGATCTATGCCAAGCTTGTGACCATGTTTTCACAAGCTCCTAGGATCATCCAATATGAGACGGATTCCGTGTGTTCGACATGAATCTTAAAGAGGGCCAATAAGTTAGCCCTCATGTACTCAAATTGATTGAGCATGTCGAGACTCTCAAATTGCAAGGGGTTGACATTCCCGAACAACTCGTTATTGACCGTGTACTACACTCCTTGGGGAAAATCAAGGCATATGTGCAGTTTAAGGTAAACTACAATATGCAAAACATGAAAACCTCACTTCATGAGTTGCACAAGATGCTTGTGCAAACGGAGAGAGACATGGGGATAAATGTTAGCACCTCCAAGAATGTACTCAATATCAAAAGCAAGAGTAAGGGGAAGTTCAAAAGGGGTGGTAATAAGGGGAATAAGCCCTCCACCTACAAAGGCAAAGGAAAAGCTATTGAGAATAGCTCACCCAAGCCTAAGAAAGGTGCCTCAACCGAGGACAAGTGCCTTTATTGTAATGGCATAAGGCAATGGAAATGGAATTGCCCCAAATATCTGGGAGATATCAAAGCCGGAAAAATTGTTTCCGTTGGTAAATTTTCATCCATATCTTTTATGTTATGATCTCAACTTTTGTATATAGATACAAGTTGTGATTCTTACTCTTTTTAATTGTAATTAGAGCACCCAAGCAAGGACAGAGGCAAGGACAAGCAAGCCTAATAAGGCTTTTCAAGAGAAGCTAAGGTAGCCACCCATGGAACATATGGAAGCTTGGACTCATTTTGTATTGTCTTCCTTATTGGGTTGTATGTTGTGACATTGTCTTAGAAACTCTTTATTTCCTTGTTTGACAATGGAAATTCGTCGATTTCCTTTTATTAACATTTGGTTGTAATTGGATATTAGTGCCTTGGTTTTCAACCCAAGTCACTCAGTTTATGGAAAATTTTTCATTCTAAAAATTGTCATTATACTCTACTTACACAAATAACCTAAATTATATCGACTCAAATTGATCATATTAGTATTATGATGAGTGGATCATTATAATAAAAGGCTAAGAATTCGATTCTCACTTTGAAAGATCAATTGTTAAGTCAAATTGAGTTATTGAACTCTAAGTACGGAATCTACCTTACCAATTGGCCACACCACTTATAGAGATAGTATTTGACAAGAATATGAGTCCCCCTCTTTAGCTTATAGAACTAGTCTATCTCAAAGCTAAGATTCGATGTCTTTACAATAAAGTCTTTAATAGATCACATAAGGTCATGTTGTGATACTTCTACCTCCCTCACAAGTATGAGTTAAAACAAATTGTGGCTCATAAGGCTATCTTTAAAGAAAATAGTTGTATTTTTCTAAAGCTAGAGTGGGAGAAAATAAGCCACAACGTAAAACTAGTGAAGAACTAGTGAGAAAACCAAAAGAAAATGTTCTTAGGTTAGACTCAAGACTAGTGAGGAGACCAAATGAAAGCGTTCTTAGGCGAGTCCTTCTTCGACTAGTAATGAGACCAAAAGAAAATGTTCTTGTAATAATAAGATTATGATCTATGAAGTGGAAGTACCTATAAATTTTCAATTTCATTTTTCTAACATAAGAGACTTATGAAACTAAATGGAATCTATGCAAAGAAGTGATGTATTTGGAATTTTCCAATGATAAATCATTTTATAGACATGAAGATGTTTTATTTGGAGGTGTCCAATTATAGTTGCATGGATAGACATGAAAATGTCTGCAAAAGCTAAGTTAATGCGTAACTTTGCTTAGATCCATATCATCAGTAAAATAACTTATAGTAGACGTGTGCAAGATACACAACAAAACCACATGTCCAAATAGGGATTTGGAATAGGATGTGTACATAACACAAGCCTAAGGTATCTACCTAGAGGTTATGATAATCTTTTATATTATGAGATGTAAGAAGATTTTCACTCGAATTGTCGAAAGGTCATGTATAGACATGAAGTGCAGTGGGAGTTAAAATCATGTATAGACATGAAGATAAGTGGGAGCTAAAGTCATGTCAAGACATGAAGTTGAGTGGGAGAAAATTTCTTCCACGTGAATGACGTATCACTCATTGAAGTGACGTATTCACATTAACCTTTTTGAAAGGAGTGGTTGGATTTTAATGCTGGATGAAAGAGGGCTACATGTATACTAAAATAAAAATCTATTGTGGAATAGAATATTTTAGCTTGGCATCTAGAGAAGTGTCTTATATCGATAAGATCCTTTATCTATTTCAACAAGTTAAATAGGTTATTTATGTTGATGAAAGTGGGATCACTACAAAAGGGTCATAGTCATCCACTGAACCTAAGGGTTGTTGATCACATGAGTACTAGTGTTTCTGCCATTAGTCAAATCATGTATGCCATTACATGCACGTACTTAAATAAATTGTATGCTAGGAGCATGACAAGCCTATAACAAATCAATTCACATGAGTGTCATTAGATAGCCTACAAGAACATTCATAGGGTTCTCTAGGAGAACTAGGGATTCATTCTTGTGTTTGGTAGAGAAAATTTGGATATGTGGTAAAGGTTACACAAACCCAAATTTCCAAACTTATACGGATTTATCGAAATCCTAGGCGTACCTTTGTTATACAAGAAGTGAATAACTAAAAGGATGATTGAAGAGTCAATCATTATAAATTCTACAAATAGAGACTTAATACATTATGATGAGGATAAGGTGGCGTACAAGGAACTAATGGTAGATCCTTTCACCTAAATACCTATCAGTTATCATGATAACGAGTGGGAGCATCTTTCAAGTTAAAGAGCCCAACACTAGATAGAGATCTAGACATGTACGTAGATGAATTCATGTTATTAGGAATAACATTGGATGGAAGGAAAAAGCAATTCACAAGGTTGGAATAAATGAATACATGGTATATTCACTACCCAAGCCTTTATTGCATTTAATAAGATCGTCATTGTGACACCCTCAAAATTTGCGGAAAGAAAAAAAATTATTTAAATACATAAACGAAATATAATAATACATAACGAAGGTGTCATAACATAAAAAGGTCATTACAAAACGAAAATACTATTATACAAAATAAATCTACAAGACGGGAGACATATCTCCCGTATAAATACGGAAATAAAAGTGTATACAATAATATACAAACTATGAACCGAATATAGGTCCAAGGTAAAAACTTCGCTCGCTAGCTCGTCCATGTACCCCAAATATGCAACACCACCTGTTCGACCGCATTAAATATAAACACGGAAGCCACAGTCAGTGGGGAGTAACTCCGAGTTCTCCCAGCCACGAAATGTCGAGTTTAATGAAACATGAAAAACATAAAAGCAAGTATATAGCACATACAAAACCTTAACCTATATGATATGTTTTCATGTTATGAAAAGTTTAACTACATAAACCTAGCATATGAAAGCTATCATGTGAATTCGCTAATAAAATATAAACTCGAGGTAGGGAAGCTGGTATGCGTGGCTCAGCGGTTACCAAGTAACATGGCCCTGATACACTCAAACCCTAATCAACACGTAATCATGTGAATCAGTTAACAATCGGTAATCCAAACTCTATCAATCCTAGCGGCTTGCATCTCACCTTCTAGAACTCATAGAATCATACAAACATGAAAGACTAATACTTCTACAAACAGGCATAAGTTCTTAGCCCAGTCAATAGTCGACTTCTGTAACTCGAGGCTATACCACAAGGTAGGAAAACATCCTAGTCCTAGACTGATCAGACCTAGCGACAACAGCTATTACGCTCCCCGTCCCATGACATAACCGTCTATGAGAAACTCTACTAGGCGACCCCCTAAGCAGAGATGGCTAGTACTTAAGCTGGCTCCAGTCCCAAAATGGATAAGGCAGCCATGCCCTGACTTGGATATAAACCCACCAAGCCGGGACACAAAAGCTATCAAGCTGTGAACTCCATATGCTCGTTAAAGATAGTACGTGCCTATCAATGTCATGGTCCAAGCTACTCATTTAGAATTAGTATGGTCAAGACGCCATATACTCATAATTCTCTATGGGTACTTAGTCAACACGACACCAACCATATAATAAAACAGTCACAGGAAAACATCCTATCATGTGACTAATTGCATATAGTAATAAACACATAACATATCGCCTCATATCTACTAAGGCTAATTCAATAATTAAATACAACCTTACTTGAAGACAAATCCCCGACCCGAGTCCCGCGACGGGTCATCAGTCAAATCGGGGCTGACTAGATCTTAGTTTGACCAAACCCGTTGGATCAAACCGGCTAGAAGCAGAGTCTTTATCACATAGACATAAAATCAACATATTCATTACATGTTATTTTATTACTACTTCTAACATGTGAATTATCATATTATACCCAAAACCCGCTTGACTTAAATGATTCAACGTAAACTAATCTCGTATTATAATTTCTAACATGTGAGAAATAATAATTTTATGAAAACCTTTTTAATTAAATATTTTACTTATTAATATTTCCCACTTGCTAAATATTACAAAACACGATAAAAATGACGATAACTCAAAAACCGTCACAAGTCCCAAAGTGGGACCCACGGGCTGAATTGGGCCGGACCCACATGGGCCTGTTTTGGGCCTCACGGACAGAATTGGGCTGTTTTGGCCTTTGATTCGATTTTACTAAAAACCGTTTCCTAATATTTCCCGCATGCTTTAACATATTTAAAACCCGTCAAACAACAACCAATCAATCAAACATCGACACAACCCAAAGACCAAAACCCGGACCCACCATGGACCAACCCAGACCGGGTCTGAACCGGCCTGGACCGGTCTGGTTGGTCCGGTTCACCTCCCCTCTACACGGTTCCCAAACAACAACATCCATCAAAATATTTCCAACATGTTTTAAACATCAAACAACTATTTTAACCACCATCATACAAAAATCATGATTAAAAATAATTCATCCCAAAATCATCAAGAACACTTAACATATTAAAATTTCCTAAACCACATAAAAATCATAACTTATTAAAATCATCAAAATTCATCAAGAACACTAAAACAACATAAAAATTCCATACAACTTAAAAATCATCAAGAATCATAAAACATCATAAAAATTCCATACAACATAAAAATCATCAAAAATCATAAAACAACATAATAATTACTACTTAACATATTACTAACTAAAAATCCATAAATCAATAAAACATGAACCAAAAATAAAGATGAACCAAAATCCAAATAAAATAAAACTAAAGGCTATATTACTAACTCAAATCCTAAATAACCATAACATGAACATAAACTAAAAACCTATGTGACATTAATTCGTCGAGTAAAACGGAATTGTTACCTTAGCTAGCCAAAATAATTAGCACCAAAATAATAATAAGAAATATATAATAAGAAACCCTCCTACTAATCTTCACCCAAAATATACGAGTCTCCAAACTCGTCTTCAAAATCTTCCCCTATAAGAAATAACAAGAAAACATTATTAGAACTAAAAATATGAATTTCCATAATTAAAGTGTTGAAAACGATCTTGACGGAATTGAAATATAACCGTACGTGAAGATGAGGAGCGAAGAGGAGAGTCTAGAAATATAAATTAGGATGGATTTAATTAAGAAACGAAGATTTTATAAAGGTTTTGCTCAAGAACGATGAAGAACGATTGATGAACGACGAAGAACACGAAGAACGATTAAATAAAGTGATGTTTTGATCTTTATTTGAGTTGTTGTAAAAATGAAAAGTTGTTGGTGAGTGGAGAGTGGGTTGAGCCGTGTAGATATAGGCCAAATAAAGATGTCGAGTTTTGAAATTGTTGTTACGTAATTGACTCGCGTTTAATAATTATTTTACGGTAAACGATTTAATATAATTAACGATAAAGTTAATTACACCAAATATCAAGATATTATGATATTGTAATGAAAAGTAATCAAAATATCAAGGCCTAAGAGAGGACTAAAGTAGACGTGTGAAATGGTGACTTCCGGTCTGATTTCGAGCGTTTTGCGTAATTTTCGTTAATTGATCGATAAAGTAAATAGTTATCTAGATATTATGATATATTAATCAAAAGAAATGAAAATATCAAGATCTATTAGAGCACTAAAGTAGCCGTGTGATATGGTGAGGATTCGGTCTGTTTTTGCTCGATTTGCGTAATCTTCGTTGACGGATCGATAAAGTAAGTAAATATCTAGATATTTTGATTATTTTAATCAAAATAAATAAAACATCTAATGGTGAGTGGAAAGCGATGACATCAACGTGTGACTCATGCCAAAGTCGAGTTTCGATTTTGTTGCGCGCATTACGATGCGTCGGGAATAGTTAAATGACGTTCGAGTAAAAACCGTAAAAGTTATTCTTTAAATTCCGAATAAATTCAAAATAATTATATTAAATTATGATAAATCCTAATAAATCTAAATAAAAATAAATCAAAAATATAATTTTTTTAAATAACATTTCGGTCTTCAAAATCGCAAGACGAGTCGGGAAAAGTCAACGAAAGTCAAAGTTGACTGAAAAGTCGAGAAAAGTCGAATATGACTTAAAAGTCAAGAAAAGTTTATGACGACTTAAAAATCAATAAAAAGTCAATGACGACTTTAAAAAGTCAAGGAAAAGTCAAAGACGGTTTAAAAGTCAAGAAAAGTCAAAGATGACCAAAAACGGTCTTTTCATGAAATCTCTCAAAAATTCCAAATACGAACGCGGAATTTCAAAATACGACTCGGAACAAAAATTCCTATATTAAAAACTTAAGTTCTACTGAAAAGTATCCATAAGCTATTGCTTAAGCAAATTGGGTACTTTTCGGGTTGTTACAATCACCCCTCCTTTTAAAAAGTTTCGTCCTCGAAACTTAGAAGAAGGGACGTAACATATATGTAGGTCTATTTCAAAACTGTTAAAAATATATTTGTAATAAAATACGGGGTCTTATCTACGGAACGGCAGGTTCTCGTCAGCAGTCACGAATATCGGTAGAAGGAACGGCATCTTCGAACGGTTAAATCGAATAGGAAGAGGAAAGAAAGAAGGAAATTTACCTCACGCAAAGAGCTCGGATATTTAGCTAACATTTTAGCTTCGGGTTCCCAAGTTTCTGATTCGACGTTTCCACAACGCCAAAGGATACGAACTAAAGGTACCACCTTGTTTCGGAGTTGTTTGTTAGCCCTTTCAAGTATACGAATCGGCCTTTCTTCCAAAGCCAAATTAGGTTCCAAGTCCAACACTTCTTCTTGAATAATATGACTCGGATCACTGATATACTTCTTCACCTGGGAAACATGGAACACATCCTATGAACTTTGCCTCAAGTTCTACGGTACTCCAGACGATAAGCAACAGGACAGGACGCAACTCTTTGAAGCACACGAAACGGTCGCAACTATATTAGGACTCCCAACTTCCGGCTTTCACTCCAAACCGTTTCACTCCTTCATTGGTGACACTTTAAGAAATACCACGGTCTCACATCAAATTCAAGCGGTCGTCGACAACATCGGCATAGGATTTCTGTCTATC
>JAIUZE010033063.1:0-14608 GCA_022085475.1 Heliosperma pusillum | reverse complement strand
CTTCTCTCTAAAACTCTCTATATACACTAATATACTCTACATATTACTAGTGTAGTAATACAATAATATTAGTAGTATTTATCTTACTTATTATCTAGTTAATAATAAGCTAAGATTATTTGGGTTTAATCTTGGGTGCAACAAGAAGGAGACCTTCTACTTTGGAGGTTGTTTTATGGAGGATCATCCATTAGTTTCATGCTCAAGAACAATAAGAAGAAGTTCTTATTGTGCCCATATTGAACCGAAAAATCCCAATGTAAGGATGTTTTGGTCTTATCTTTTCTTTTATGCTTTTATATTTGCATGCATGATAACTAGATCCTAAATCATTAACTTAATGTAATTTAATGAATTAATTAGAGGAGTCTAATTAAAGGTCTAGGAATTTCATGTGGTATCAGAGCTTAATTGTTACATGCATGTCGATTTTAAGCATTAAAATCGAGTTATACGATAACTTGGGTAAAATTGAAAATTTGTGTTAAAAATTTGTTTGCACGAAATTTTTGATTTGCATGCATACCTACTGACCTCAAAATGGTTGTGGTCAAATTTGGTGATTTTATGGATTAATTTGCTATTTATTTTGATTTATGGCCTTTAAATCATGTTAATATGCATATTTTATGTTAAAAGTTAACTAAAAATAGTTGCATGTTGATTCTGGCCATGAAATTTTGATATGATCTCACATGCATGTTGTACATACTGTATGTAAAGTTTCGTGTTTTTTAAGTAACTTTTGCATGATGATTGATTTTTATAAGATAAAAGTCAATAAAGTGAGATTATTATGATCATAAAATTGAAACGTCATTTTCTGGTCTTGAAAATTTTTGGTACATTTTATAATCTGATTTAAATCATCTTGGTGAAATTTTATAATTTGTTTCACTATTTTACTATATTTAATGGTTTTTATTTGATAAAACCGTTGAATATTAAGTTATTTGTTCATAAAATTTATTCAAAATTTTTGGGCAAATGTTTCTGATTTTTAGAGTTCCTGGAAATGTTCCAGAATGTACACAATTTTTGGTTTCAAATTTTTATGAGTTTTATATTTAATTTTGGGTTTATTTCATAAATTGTATGATTAAACCTCTATATTTAGCAAATACGATCAATTCAAACTAATTAAATATAAACAAAGTTAGTGGGGACTAATTTTGAATTCTAAATCATTTTAGACAATTAGTTTGAGCTTAAATACGATTTAAGTGTTGATTATTGATTTTTAATGGGTAAAAAAAATCGATAAAATCCATAAAACCGAGCTAGAATGAGCATGATAAGTATCGAGGGCGATTTTGGCATGATTTTTACAGCATTTTATTTATGTTGTTATTTTTGAATGAATGAATGTCATTTATTTAATTTTTAATGCAAGTTGTACCTAGTATGGCCTAGATTATTTTAATCGGTATTACCCGTAATGTAAGGGAATAACGATTCGGTTGTAATTTTATTTGCGATCTCGTATCGCCGTTTGTAATAATTTAATTTCATTTTTAGATCAAATGTATAATAGGAATTTTATTTGTATCTTTTTGTAATTAATTATTATAAAGACGAAGATTCCCGAAGTTGGTGTTCCAAAAGACGGTGCCATGAAGAGGCAAGGGGCCAAGGAGTTGGTTTCCGATTTTGTAATCTTCTAGTTAATTAGATTAGCTAGGTGGCCATACTAGGATTTATTATTTGCTTGCTTTATTTTTTCCGCTCATGCCAAAATCGCCAACATGCATTTTTATTTCTCGATTGTCAATTCAAAGTTATTCAAAATTCACCGACTTAGTTCTCTTATAGGGAATTAATAACAAAATTGACAAGACCTCTCACATAACTTAAAAAAATTGAGATTTAGCCTTACCAATTAGTAACACCTATGAACCCCGTGTTCATTAGGGCTACCACGCTCGTGGGTCCCTTTTTACCTCGGGTCAGTAGGGTGATGCGATCACAAGCCAAAATTTGATTGGACTCAACGAGATAAGCGTTATCTTGGGACTAGGAGATGGATTTAGTTGAAATCCGTCAACCAAGAGTTCTAAGTGTAGAATTAGTCAAGTATTGACTTACCATTTTTAGATAAAGGTAGCATGCGATGACTATTTTTTCTAAAGATGGGTCTTGGAATCACTTATGTAATTTCGTGAGGGGTCATTATATGAGTGACTTGTTAAAATTGTTTTACAAGTGAATTATAAGCAATGAATGTTTATTTTCCGTTGATATTTATTTTTATTCGCGCAATGACAATTATTTTTCTTCTATGAACTTATAAATCCGTTCAATCGTGGAAAAAGTTTCCATTATTTTATACGGTAGTATATTGATTGCGATCTTCGTTTAAACCACCGTAGCTAAACACAAAATGAATTTTATCTTTTGATCCTCATATTCACCATTGCAAATGTCTCTTATGAAGAGTAAATGAATAAGTCACACTTAGTCAAAAGCGTTTTTGAATATTTAGTGACGCCTTCTTATAACAATGGTACATCAAATTTTGCTCCAAAGAAAATATTTGTATTTTGGTATGTCGTCATTATGCTCCTTATCGAGGCTTACCTCAAAAGAGGCCAAATCAGTTGGGACGACTAGGTTAATCGATTTATTTGAAATCATGAATAACCATAAACCGTAGACACTTCATGAAAGTTTTATCCTTTTGAAGGTAAAACCGTGAATGAAATGAAGAATAGTCTTCATTATAATTCTAGTATACTTGTCTAAGTAGGGATTCATGAAAGTGAGTGGGAGCACTAAGAATGATGTTTATATTCTTAATTGTTAAGACGAGGTTCAAGAGTAGGTTGGCTCGACTTTGACACAAGGCAAGGGAAAAAGGCAAGACTATTTTTGAATAGTAAAGTCAAAACCCAAGCAAGGTGTCGAACCCAACTTTTGACGATTCTATTTTACAGTGTAGGACACAAGAAAAGAATTTGCCCCAAGTTTTCTAAAGAGTTAGAAATCGGGTGTACTATTTTCACCCATAATATCTATATGATCGACATTTATTTTGCTAAATGCAATTTTTTGGGTATTAGATATCCATTATGGTTTTCATCAATGTATTCAATGCATATAATAATGATTCGTGCGACGACCAACCATGATTAAATGTCGACCTATAAGGGAAATATAACTCTTGTAGTTTTATTTCTATAGAGACATATAAAAGTTATAATGTAATCAATCTAGTTTTAGATTTAGAGGTATACTTTAATAAACGTTATTATGTACATGACCTCTAAATAAAGAATATAGTATCCACTTTAGTGTACGACACAAGTGTTTTCACTTTTGTGAATAGATCAAGCGTTGTATCTTTTTATGCCTATAATTGGTCAATGGTTATCCCATACCAATCAAAGGTAACTATATTCTTGACCTAAATTAGAAATTACTTGTCATATAGATTGAAAAAGGCTCAAAATTGGTGACCTTAATCTAATCTTAATTCTAGATTGTGTAGCACATTAAGAGGCTAGTATTGACAACTATCCCTAAACCATCTGATTTTTAATCTTATGGTGCGTGCGAATCTTGTATTCAAGGCAAGATGATTCGTGCCCTTTTTATTTAAAAGGAAATCGAGCTAGTGAGTTATTGGCCCTATTTCATTAGAATATGCGTGGTCCAATAACAAACACAACCAGAGATGGTTATGACTATTTCACTTTATTTACTGACGATTTAAGTAGATATTATGTTTGATTATACTTAATGAGGTGCTAAGAGAAATCTTTGAAAAGTTCAAAGAGCTTCAATGAGAAGTAGTTAACCACTAAGAGTATTAGATCAAGGACTTACGACTAAATCGTAACTATAAATATCTAAGTATTGACTTTGATTTTCACCAAAAGTATTGTGAAATAGTTTCACAAGTTAACTTCTCTAACACACATTATTAGATAAGGTGTTGTTGAATAGAGAAACAGAACCTTATACGATATGGTTTTGTCTTTGTCAAGTCAAATTGAGCCATTTGACTAACCTTGGGATCTTAATATTTTTGTCTGCTATTTCTTTTCCCACCATATTAAAACACATTTAAAACAGTCTGTTTTCATTCCATATACGATATGGGTAGGTAGCGTACCTAATTTATAAGTTATTTGAATGAAACAAGTGCTCAATAATCCACATTGACCACGAGAACAAAGCGTTTGTGACTCGTGATGCTGTCTTTCAATAAATTTTTGATTATTTCTTGAAAAGACAGAGTGGGAGAAAATGTTTCAAGAAAACAAGAGCCACAAACTGAGCATATCGTCCGCGGAAAACGTTTTCCTCATTGCTTGTTCAGTAGTTGTTTCTTCGGAACCTAGGAGGTCAAGTGCGCAATTTTATCACTCCTTAATAGTGATGAATTCTAATATGTGACTTATAAAAGACTGTTTTTAGTCCCAACTTCTTGCTATGGCTTAGAGTCATACGATTCGTAATGGACTCCATGCACGATGGTCAGGTATGTGACCTGGTAATTTTACTTGAAGAAGTACGACCTCTTCAATGTAAATTGATTTTTAAGATCGAAATTTGCATGGATGAACATTAAAATGTTTTCAAAGATAACTTGGTAGGCAAAGAGTTTTGCACCAACCTTAATGCTTTGATCCATTCGAATATACTTAGCGATTACAGCATATCATAATAGTATGATGCCAACTGGATCTCAAGAACCACCTTCTTGAATACGATTCTAGAAGAGATAGTATATTTTATATTCACCTGTGGGTTCGTAGATCCTAATTATCCTAAGTTAATTTGCAAGCTTAAGAGTATGTCTTAAGTAAGTACAAAAGAGTTGGAATTAGTGTGTCAATCATGTTGCAAAATATTTCTCGATATCTCGAGGAATTATGTTTATACATGAAGTTTAGTGGGAGTAATGTGGTGTGCATCAGTCTTATATGTGGAGACATATTGATCATTTTAGATGATGAAATATTTTGGAGAAGTAGAATACATCTTTTAGATATCCGGATTTATGAAGATAAATCTAAAAGGATATTAGCGTTGAGTCAAAATTCTTATATTGATAAGATCTTTGACTAGTTCAAGGAAGTTGAACACATGATAAATTGATTCCTTTTGCTTCCGCTGCGGGATCAATTATATACGCTGTGATGTATACTCAATCCGACATTTCGCATGCTTTGAGTATGACGAATCATTTGCAATCAATTCCAAGTGAGAGTCACTTAATAGCCATAAAGAACATCCTTAGTACTTGCGAAGGACTAAAAGATATGTTCCATGTGTTTGGAGTTTAAAATGAGTTGCGTGTAAGGGTTACACAGACTTAAGTTTCCAAACTGATCAAAGTGATTTGAAATCACGAGCTGGCTGTGTTTTATAGAAGATTTATCTGTTGGAAGAGTTCCAAGCAGAAAAGACTATTGGAAAGGTTCCAAGTAGGAGTGAAATTTTCAAATATAAATGTCATGTATCTGCTGGAAGTGTTCCAGGCAGTTTATCATTGCGGATTTCACAACGGAAATGGAGTACATTGCATCATATGATGATGCATATGAAAGTAGCTTGGATTCGACATTATTGGAGGGACTAGAAGTAGTTCCTATAGTTGTATATCCTATCCCATGATACTGGTAAAACAGTGGGAGCTACCTTTAGGCCAAGAGTCCTAAGTCTAGATTCAACCCTAGACACGTACTCAGAAAGTTTTATGTAATATGAGATTACGTAGACAAAGAGAAATAGCAATCAGAACGATGGGAAAGATGCAAGTATTGCTAATCCATTAGCCATGCGTTTTGCAGGCTGAACATGATAGTCATGTCATTTCAATGGGGATTGACAATATTACCTGGAATGCTAGAGATTTATAAGATATGGAAAATTATTGATCGCGTCATCAATTTTTCCAAAATATGATAATCGCATTCATTGTTAGAGTTTCATTTGTAAAAAAAACTCCTTGATTTAGTTTGACTAAATTTTAATACGTTGTTTATCTGAATTGGCTGAAAGAAAAGTTGAACCCAATTCAAGTGAACAGGATGAACTTAGTGTTTTGTCCCTAGTCACTCATTTGAGGTGACGTCTCGAAGTGACTAGATTGTAAGTCGATCGATGGTTGATTCAACACCATGGGGTCATGGAGATGACTGGTCGTTTACATAGACAGACTGTTGAGACACTCTGTCGGGCAGTGACCATAATAGAGTCCCTTATCAAAATTGTTGAAGCCTGGTCGTGGCGGAGATTTCTATTTTATTCCTATGAGTCGATTCTTTAGACTGGCGACCATTTACCTGAGTCAGTGTAGTTTCCGATTGACTTTGGTTTTTGTCCTAGGTCGTGCCGTGAAAGGAGGCCGATGGACATCTTCTGGGTCATGGTGATCTGCATCATACAGTGTAAGATGGGTCAACAGGAATTGTCAACCCACGTTGGGTATTAACATCTTCGGGCCACTCGAGGAGTAGTAACTGGAAATGCGTGGAAAGAGAGAAGAGAGCGAGGGGAGAGGGGCTTCCTGTTTCCCTTACTACGCGTCCTTCCCATCCGGGTCAGACAGTTACTCTCCCAGATCGAGAAACCCACTCTATTTATAATTTCAATTGCAAGTGCGACCTGTAAGACACCTTGCAATGAGTGGGAGGATGTGACGCAAAAGAGACAAGAGAATCGGTAGCACACAACTTGTCGAGACAAGTGGGAGATATTGTAGGGGGAGGAGTCCTCCGCAATAGTATTGCTACATGCACAACTTGTATCGGACAAGTGGGAGATTGTTGGAGTAAGTGTCCTCCACAATAGTGCATTTATATAATAAATCTCATTTGGAATATACGTGGCATGATTAGTATATTTTGATACTCCACGTCAGTTGATTAACGTAAATCGGTAACGCTTGGCTGACTATAGTTTGACGTTATTGTCGTATGACGGCGGTAATCAACTGATCCCTTTAGGTCACACCTATAGGATGAGACCCAAATAGAATACTAATTATTTGTATACGATACAGTTTAATTAGAGCATTACATATATTCGATATGTACGAGAGTTAATTGTTAGAAATTGAGTTAAGAACTCAAATTCGATTAAGTTTATTTTTCAATTATACGATAATTGACGAATAAATTTATATCTTATTTTAATACGATTAAATAAGATTTAACTTAGTAATTAATCGTTAAATTACTAAATTAGTTGAGGTTTTGAGATAAAGGTAATTAGTTAATTATATTTACAAAGAGTTGTAAAATAAATTAATTATGCATTGTGGGACCCGTTATATATTGATATAATGGTAAAATATTACTTAAAATGTTAAGTACATATTATTCATTTATTTGTGTCATATAATTGTTATATGATCAAATTAACACTTAATTATCAAAGATAATTAAGCATATGATTAATAAGTATTTGTGGGACAAATATCAAAATCAAAATGGACCAAAATAAGGCTCACATGGCCGGTTGGTATGTAGTGGATAGTGATGATGGTTGCTCTTATTCATACTCACAAGCAACATGTGCTTATGACATGAATAGTAAACCTAAAATCATTTTATTCACTACAACACATTACCACTTTGCATGGCAATAAAATAAGGAAGAAAATCACCTCTTTTGGTGAGTAACATGACCGGCCAAAGTGACTCAAATAGAGCACTTTGGTTGTTTCATTACTTCACTTCTTGTTTTTCAATTGTTTTGAAACATCTCTCTAAAATACTCAACTTCTCTCTAAACTCTCATATATACTAATATTCTCTACATATTACTAGTGTAGTAATACAATAATATTAGTAGTATTTATCTTACTTATTATCTAGTTAATAATAAGGTAAGATTATTTGGGTATAATCTTGGGTGCAACAAGAAGGAGACCTTCTACTTTGGAGGTTATTTTTTGGAGGATCATCCACTTAATTTCATGCTCAAGAACAATAAGAAGGAGTTCTTATTGTGCCCATATTGAACCGAAAAATCCCAATGTAAGGATGTTTTGGTCTTATCTTTTCTTTTATGCTTTTATATTTGCATGCATGATAACTAGATCCTAAATCATTAACTTAATGTAATTTAATGAATTAATTAGAGGAGTCTAATTAAAGGTCTAGGACTTTCAATAACAATATAAAGAAGAATCTAGGGGATACGGGTTCCACAGGTAAACTCGCATAATAATATTCTCAATAAAGGGGAGTGAAGTTTATAAATGTTTAGGTCAAACGGTACTTCCTTGTCGGGATGAGTACTATACCATAGAACGGGTCCTGGCGGTCTTTCGAATCTTACTTTGACTCATTCCCTTCCACTCTTTCGTTCTAAGGAAAAGAACTTACCAAGTATAGTCTATCAATCGTGGCCTTTGATCAAAGACTAACATAAGATACAAGCATGGAATAGAAACAATACATCATTCACATGACCCATAATCTAACAAAATCAAATGCTATCTAACATGTTTTCCCCTACACCCTAGATTAAGAGACTACTAAATCATTATAAAGATGAAACTAACTACTAACAAAGGTATAAAATAAACATGATAGTACTATAACAAGAAGTAAATTGGATTGATAAAAGAAACCAAGAGAGTAGAAATTACCAATACTAAGGAATGGAACTTGAATAAGGATGAAAACTCTAAAGTAAACTTAAGGCAAAGCTTGGATTACTACAGCAAGATTTTTCTAACAAAACTAAACTAAGACTAAGACTATACTAAACCAATCTAAGAAGAAGAGAAGATCAGAGAAGAGAAGTTGTTGTTGTGAGTTGTGAAGTTGTGAAGTTGTGAAGTTGTAATTATATTTACAAAGAGTTGTAAAATAAATTAACTAAGCATTGTGGGACCCATTATATAGTGATATAATGGTAAAATATTACTTAAAATGTTAAGTACATATTATTCATTTATTTGTGTCATATAATTGTTATATGATCAAATTAACACTTAATTATACAAGATAATTAACCATATGATTAATAAGTATTTGTGGGACAAATATCAAAAATCAAAATGGATCAAAACAAGGCCATAGTGGCCGGTCATGTTACTTGTAGTATGGTGATGATTGTTGTTCTTATTAACACTCACAAGTCACCAAGTGAAAGTGACATATCAAGTGGAATATAATCATCACTTATACTACAACACTCCACCCTAATGCATGTGATCAAATTAAACAAAATAAGAGGCCATTTCATGCTTGTATGGTCCGGCCAAAGTGGCCTTATAATGAACAATGGTTGTTCATTTTTTCATTACTTCATTTTGTGCAATTTTACACATCTCTCTAAAATACTCAACTTCTCTCTAAACTCTCATATATACTAATATTCTCTACATATTACTAGTGTAGTAATACAATAATATTAGTAGTATTTATCTTACTTATTATCTAGTTAATAATAAGGTAAAATTATTTGGGTTTAATCTTGGGTGCAACTAGAAGGAGACCTTCTACTTTGGAAGTTATTTTTGGAGGATCATCCACTTAATTTCATGCTCAAGAACAATAAAAAGGAGTTCTTATTGTGCCCATATTGAACCGAATAATCCCAATGTAAGGATGTTTTGGTCTTATCTTTTCTTTTATGCTTTTATATTTGCATGCATGATAACTAGATCCTAAATCATTAACTTAATGTAATTTAATGAATTAATTAGAGGATTCTAATTAAAGGTCTAGGACTTTCATGTGGTATCAGAGCTCAATTGTTACATGCATGTCGATTTTAAGCATTAAAATCGAGTTATACGATAACTTGGGTAAAATTGAAAATTTGTGTTAAAAATTGGTTTGCACGAAATTTTTGATTTTCATGCATACCTACTGACCTCAAAATGGTTTTGGTCAAATTTGGTGATTTTATGGATTAATTTCCTATTTATTTTGATTTATGGCCTTTAAATCATGTTAATATGCATATTTTATGTTAAAAGTTAACTAAAACTAGTTGCATGTTGATTCTGGCCATGAAATTTTGATATGATCTCAAATGCATGTTGTACATACTGTATGTAAAGTTTCGTGTTTTTTAAGTAACTTTTGCATGATGATTGATTTTTATAAGATAAAAGTCAATAAAGTGAGATTATTATGATCATAAAAATGAAACGTCCTTTTCTGGTCTTGAAAATTTTTGGTACATTTTATAATCTGAATTATATCATCTTGGTGAAATTTTATAATTTGTTTCACTATTTTACTATATTTAATGGTTTTTATTTGATAAAATCGTTGAATATTAAGTTATTTGTTCATAAAATTTATTCAAAATTTTTGGGAAAATGTTTCTGATTTTTAGAGTTCCTGGAAATGTTCCAGAATGTACACAATTTTTGGTTTCAAATTTTTATGAGTTTTATATTTAATTTTGGGTTTATTTCATAAATTGTATGATTAAACCTCTATATTTAGCAAATACGATCAATTCAAACTAATTAAATATAAACAAAGTTAGTGGGGACTAATTTTGAATTCTAAATCATTTTAGACAATTAGTTTGAGCTTAAATACGATTTAAGTGTTGATTATTGATTTTTAATGGGTAAAAATCGATAAAATCCATAAAACCGAACTAGAATGAGCATGATAAGTATCAAGGGCGATTTTGGCATGATTTTTACAGCATTTTATTTATGTTGTTATTTTTGAATGAATGAATGTCATTTATTTAATTTTTTAATGCAAGTTGTACCTAGTATGGCCTAGATTATTTTAATCGGTATTATTACCCGTAATGTAAGGGAATACCGATTCGGTTGTAATTTTATTTGCGATCTCGAATCGCCGTTTGTAATAATTTAATTTCATTTTTTAGATCAAATGTATAATAGGAATTTTATTTGTATCTTTTTGTAATTAATTATTATAAAGACGAAGATTCCCGAAGTCGGTGTTCCAAAAGACGGTGCCATGAAGAGGCAAGGGGCCAAGGAGTTGGTTTCCGATTTTGTAATCTTCTAGTTAATTAGATTAGCTAGGTGGCCATACTAGGATTTATTATTTGCTTGCTTTATTTTTCCCGCTCATGCCAAAATCGCCAACATGCATTTTTATTTCTCGATTGTCAATTCAAAGTAAGTATTCAACAATTCAACCGACTAGTTTATCTTATAGGGAATTGTAATAACAACAAATGACAAGACCTCTCACATAACTTAACAAAATTGAGATTTAGCCTTACCAATTAGTAACACCTATGAACCCCGTATTCATTAGGGCTACCACGCTCGTGGGTCCTTTTTTACCTCGGGTAGGTAGGGTGATGCGATCACAAGCCAAAGTTGGATTGGACTCAACGAGATAAGCGTTATCTTGGGACTAGGAGATGGATTTAGTTGAAATCCGTCAACCAAGAGTTCTAAGTGTAGAATTAGTCAAGTATTGACTTACCATTTTTGGATAAAGGTAGCATGCGATGACTATTTTTGTCTAAAGATGGGTCTTGGAATCACTTATATAATTTCGTGAGGGGTCAGTATATGAGTGACTTGTTTAAAATTGTTTTTACAAGTAAATTATATATAAGACAGGAATGTTATTTTCCGTTGATATGTATTTTTATTCGCGCAATGACAATTATTTTTCTTCTTGAACTAGTAAACAGTAAATCCGTTCAAATAGTGGGGAAAAGGTTTAAATTATTTATACGGTAGCATTGATTGTGATCTCCGTGTAAATTAAACCACCGTAGCTAATGACAAAATGAATTTTTCTTTGATCCTCATATTCACCTTGCAAATGTCTCTTATTTGAAGAGTAACTGATAAGTCACAATTAGTCAAAAGCGTTTGATATTTTAGTGACGCCTTTCTCATAACAATGGTACATCAAATTTTTGCCTCCAAAGAAAATAAATTTGTATTTTGGTATGTCGTCATAATGCTCCTTATCGAGGCTTACCTAAAAAGAGGCCAAAACAGTTGGGATGACTAGGTTAATCGATTTATTTGAAATCGTGAACAAACCAAATACCGTAATCACTTCATGAAAAGTTTATCCTTTTGAAGGTAAAACCATGAATGAAATGAAGAATAGTCTTCACAATAATTCCAATATACTTGTCTAAGTAGAGATTCATGAAAGTGAGTGGGAGCAATAAGAATGATGTTTATATTCTTAATTGTTAAGACGACGAGTTAAAGAGTAGGTTGGCTCGGACCTTTGACACAAGCAAGTGGAAAAAGGCAAGACTATTTGAATAGTAAAGTCAAAACCCAAGCAAGGTGTCGAACCCAACTTTTGACGATTCTATTTTATAGTGTAGGACACAAGAAAAGAATCTGCCCCAAGTTTTCTAAAGAGTTAGAAATTGGGTGTACTATTTTCACCCATAATATCTATATGATCGACATTTATTTTGCTAAATGCAATTTTTTGGGTATTAGATACCCATTATGGTTTTCATCAATGTATTCAATGCATATAATAATGATTCGTGCGACGACCAACCATGATTAAATGTCGACCTACAAGGGAAATATAACTATTGTAGTTTTAATTCTATAGAGACATATAAAAGTTATAATGTGATCAATCTAGTTTTGGATTTAGAGGTATACTTTAATAAACGTTATTATGTACATAACCTCTAAATAAATAATATAGTATCCACTTAAGTGTACGACACAAGTGTTTCACTTTTGTGAATAGAACAAACGTTGTATCTTTTTATGCCTATAATTGGTCAATGGTTATCCCATACCAATCAAAGGTAACTATATTCTTGACCTAAATTAGAAATTACTTGTCATATAGATTGAAAAAGGCTCAAAATTGGTGACCTTAATCTAATCTTAATTCTGGAGTGTGTAGCACATTAAGAGGCTAGTATTGACAACTATCCCTAAACCATCTGATTTTGAATCTTATGGTACGTGCGAATCTTGTATTCAAGGCAAGATGATTCGTGCCCTTTTTTATTTAAAAGGAAATCGAGCTAGTGAGTTATTGGCCCTATTACATTAGAATATGCGTGGTCCAATAACAAACACAACCAGAGATGGTTATGACTATTTCACTTTATTTACCAAAGATTTAAGTAGATATTATATTTAATTCTACTTAATGAGGTACTAAGAGAAATCTTTGAAAAGTTCAAAGAGCTTCAATGAGAAGTAGTTAACCACTAAGAGCATTAGATCAAGAACTTACGACTAAATCGTAACTATAAATATCTAAGTATTAACTTTGATTTTCACCAAAAGTATTGTGAAATGGTTTCACAAGTTAACTTCTCTAACACACATTATTAGATAAGGTGTTGTTGAATAGAGAAACAGAACCTTATACGATATGGTTTGTCTTTGTCAAGTCAAACTGAGCCATTTGACTAACCTTGGGATCTTAATATTTTTGTCTGCTATTTCTTTTCCCACCATATTAAAACACATTTAAAACAGTGTGATTTCATTCCATATACGATATGGGTAGGTAGCGTACCTAATTTATAAGTTATTTGAATGAAACAAGTGCTCAATAATCCACATTGACCACAAGAACAAAGCGTTTGTGACTCGTGATGCTGTCTTTCAAAAAAAAAAATTATTACGATTATTTCTTGATAAGACAGAGTGGGAGAAAATGTTTCAAGAAAACAAGAGCCACAAACTGAGCATATCGTCCGGAAAACGTTTTCCTCATTGCTTGTTCAGTAGTTGTTTCTTCGGAACCTAGGAGGTCAGGTGGAATTTTATCTTAATAAGTGATGAATTCTAAATCTGTGACTTATAAAAGACTGTTTCTGGTCCCAACTTCTTGCTATGGCTTAGAGTCATGCGATTTGTAATGGACTCCATGCATGATGAACAGGTATGTGACCTGGTAAATTTTACTTGAAGAAGTACGACCTCTTCAATGTAAATTGATTTTAAGATCGAAATTTGCATGGATGAACATTAAAATGTTTTCAAAGATAAATTGGTAGGCAAAGAGTTTTGCACCAACCTTAATTTTTTGATCCATTCGAATATACTTAGCGATTACAGCATATCATAAAAGTATGATGTCAATTGGACCTCAAGAACCACCTTCTCGAATACGATTCTAGAAGAGGTAGTATATTTTATATTCACCTGTGGGTTCGTAGATCCTAACTATCCTAAGTTAATTTGCAAGCTTAAGAGGATGTCTTAAGTAAGCATTAAAGAGTTGGAATTAGTGTGTCAATCATGTTGTAAAATATTTCTCGATATCTCGAGGAATTATGTTTATGCATGAAGTCTAGTGGGAGTAATGTGGTGTGCATCAGTCTTATATGTGGAGACATATTTATCATTTTAGATGATGGAAGATTTTTGGAGAAATAGAATACATCTCTTAGATATCTGGATTTATGGAGATAAATTTAAAAGGATATTAGCGTTGAGTCAAAATTCTTATATTGATAAGATCTTTGACTAGTTCAAGGAAGTTGAACACATGATAATTGATTCCTTTTGCTTCCGCTGCGGGATCAATTATATACGCTTGATGTATACCAATCCGACACATTTCGCATGCTTTGAGTAGACGATCATTGCCAATCAAACCAAGGTGAGAGTCAATTTATAGCCATAAGAACATCCTAGTACTTGCGAAGGACTGAAAAGAATATT
>JAIUZE010033057.1:0-10062 GCA_022085475.1 Heliosperma pusillum | reverse complement strand
TATACATAAGATGTATGCCGGTCCAATGACTATCCAAGCTAGAGGTGGTTATCACTAATTCATTACTTTTACCGACGACTTGAGTAGATATGGATATGTCTACTTGATGAGGCATAAAAGTGATGCTTTTGAAAAATTCAAAGAATTTCAAAATGAAGTAGAAAACCAACTGAATAAAAAGATTAAAGCCCTACGATCCGATCGTGGTGGTGAATACTTGAACAATGAATTTGATTCACACCTAAAAGATTGTGGTATAGTATCACAATGGACTCCTCCTGGAACACCTCAAGTAAATGGTGTGTCCGAAAGGAGAAATCGAACTTTATTAGATATGGTTCGATCTATGATGAGTCTGACAGAGCTCCTGAGTATTTTTGGGGTTTTCTATCTTTATCTGCAATAATTTTCACTAAATCGAAAGCCCGACTAAAGCGGTGCAATGAAAATACTCAGAAAAAGTATAGATTTCGTCGGTTTTATGCTTGTAAGACACAACAACAAATGAAGACACAAAGGACTTGAATTGGGACTGGTGTTGTCGTTGAAAGTTTTTGCATTTATAAGAACTGAAGTAAGAAACAGATAGTAACTCTTCCCCCAAAGCACAAATGCCAATGGATAGAGGTTTGATAAATGGACTCCAGCAACTCAGCAAGACTCCAACAACAACTCTTCATAGCACTAAGCAAAGAAGGGACTCAAGCACACATCCATGGAGTTTAGACAAATTGGAAACAAAAGGTTTCAATTTTTCATTCATTCATTCAAATCTGATTTATTAGGTTACAAAGCAAGGCTTATGATAGGCCAAGCGAGACACATCTAAGGGGTCTACAAAGCATCATTTATAATGTACAATAGTCGTGGCCTGGCCTTACACAAATCAGAATACTAACTAGGATACAAAAGCATAAAGTAATAAAGCATAAGCATAAGACAGAAAACAGGCTGCTCCTCTTTGTCTTGTTGTGCAAGGTCAATTAAGATGTGTAAGACCTTGGAGCTTGGGCTTGGCAGCTACCATCTTCAAGTAAAAAGGGTTAGGATGTCTTTCAAGTCGTGCCCTTGTCTTGCCTAGCCAAATATAGCACCCAAAACAGCCTTGGTACAAGACAATGCTGAAATGTCCCTATCTAGACCCATTTGTTTGTTCTTAGCTAAACCTGCTCTTTTATTGTGAATTAGCAAAACCTTTCCTGGACTTTTATCTTCCTAAGACCCTAAAATAATAGTATTAGGCCTTGGAACAACTTAATTCATATTAGGAGTTGCCTTGGACGAAGCTCTTTGATGTTGGACCTGAACCGGGTGAGATAGGACATGGACCCTTCTGTTTGCATTTTGTAACACTCATAACTCTCTGCTTAGGATGCGTTTGAAGACCCATGAGAGCTCATTTGAAAGCTATGGATGTTAGCTTTCTCATCCAAAAAGTATCACCCCTAAACATTCAGTAGATTTTGAGTTATGCAACTTTGAGTGCAGATTGGTCTTAATCACATACCTAGCAGACTTGCCACTAACTATACCCGTTTTGCTCAGGCCATAACTTTCTCTTTAGGATGATGTAGAAGTACCCTAAGGTGCCATTTGAAAGCTAAATGAGTTATCTTTCCCCTCCATTTGGAATCACACAAATAGCATGCTCCAATCTTCAGTTATGATCCATTTGGCAAGAGGGGGTCAGACTGATCTCTACATTGCACTCTTCTGTAGGGGATATCTTGTAGCAGCCATAACTCAAACCACGTACCTGCTATTGGGCTGATTACAAATTAATTGTATATCCAAGACCATAAGCTTTCCAATGACTCAAGAATCAAAGGATTTGCACGAGTAGAACTTGAAATATGAAGCTTGAAAGTCAGGCCCGTACAATTGAAAGCTCAAGATGCTAATGTTGATCCCCTAAATTACCTTCATTTGGGATGTGTACTTGGACATTCCCATGGACGGTTGTATTAGCACAAAAATGAGTGCCAATGCAACAAGTTTTGTTGCAAACTCCCCTTCTTCAAAAGAATTTGTCCTCAAATTCTGTTGGATCAAAATCAAAAGACTTGTTGCCAAGGGTTGTGTTCTTCTACTCTTCAAAAGATCAAGTACAACTTCAAAGATGGACTATCATGGCCTCCTCCCGGATCATAGACTAGAATGGTGAATGGCATGCGATATGTGGTACCATTCCCAAGTTCAGATTGCATACCCAACCAAGTATTGCTTGTTCCTCCGGGATCAAATGTGAGGTGTATGACATCCTCCCTAGACTTCACATCTACCCTTCTTCTTCTTTTAGTATCATGAGCTTGTCTATCATTTGAGGATGGTGTTCCACCTGGATGAAATGTACTCATGACAAGCTTTGGACTCAACTTCGCATCAAGTATCCCAATACTTGTAGCACCGAAATCAGAATGTTCATATTTGCACCCCAAGTTTGGTTTGTTCTCATTGACTACTCTCCTAACATCCTTAGGTGACCAACACTCCTTAAGTGAAGCATAAGCAATAAGCAAATCAGCCCCTAGGGTACCTCCTCTCACATTCAGCTCCTCTTGAGTAGATATCAAGTTATACAAAGGGTCACTCACATCAAAACAAGCATCATTCACATAGCACGCATCCAAAGAAGTGCTTATACAACAAGTAGAACACGAGAAAACTTCAAGTGGGCAGCTATTGTTTTTGTGCATTGGACTCATCATACACAACACCAAATGAACTAAAACTTGAGCAACATCAAGTAGTGAACCTCCCCTTGGTGTTCCACATAATCCCAACAAGTTCTCCCAAACAATTTGAACATTACTCATCTTAAAACACAAGAAGATCGTAGCTGGACAGTAGGGTTTAGATTGATCAATTTCACTCCTTAACATGTATGAGGTAGCACCCAAATGAGCAAGAATAACTTGCAACCTCATCAACATGTAAGAATGAAAGTGTGGAGATGCAAGAGCACAAGATATACCTCTCAAGATGAAAGTTAAGAAGAAAGAATCATGGCTTGTGTAGAAGATCAATTTTGGCACACTTGAGAATAGAACAACCCAAGACACTCCTTTTGCTTCACCCTTGATCGACTCCTAACGACTACCACCATTAAACATGACCATGGACTGTCCAAACTTCATGGTTTGAGGCTCAAGTAGTCCTTGGTCGACAATCACCTCTATAGGACCCCAATCAGTAGCTTGCTCATTGATGGCTCCACAAGAAAGGACAAGGCTATTCTCTTCTTCATTAGTAGGCTCATAGGTTGAGTTCAAGGAGGTTTTAGTTTCAAAACATGGGTTCTCAATGATAGCACTACATGACCGTTTCACTTCAGCACATGTACTCATGACCTTTGGTTTAAGCTTAGACTTAGGACAAGCAACATCCAAGCATGACACAACAACCATTTGGCCTAAACTCTTATCTTTCCCAACTTTTTTGATGGCTTCTAAACTATCCCCTTTAGTTAAGACCTCATGATTTGTAGGCCTTACTAAGATCTTCTCAACATATAAGGCTAACTCAAGCAAATCATCATATGGATACAACACTTCTACATCAATTCTCTTTGCAATTTCAGATTTCAAGCCATGGTAAAATATAATTCCCTTTTGCACAACCTCAACATTCATATCACAAACAAAGTGTAGTTCCTCAAACAACTTAGCATATTCAAGGACACACAATGAACTTTGTTTAAGGGCTTTTAGTTCAGTCCACAAATCCTCCATGGTAGAACAAGGTAGATACTCTTGTTTCATGTTCCTTTTAAGTTTAAACCAAGAACTAATCATACCCTTCCCTTCCATTCTCCTTGAAAGTTTAAGAGTATTATACCATAACAAAGCAAAATCATTTAAACAAGACACAACAAGTTCAAGCTTCCTTTTTTCAGAATAACACTTGTGCTCAAAGTAGCATTCAACATCATACAACCAAGACACAAATGCTCTACTGTTTTCACCATTAAAGGAAGGAAGTATTGGTGTTTTACCTTTGTTCCCAAGGGTAGGAGAGGACTTAGAACACTCGTGTGGCAGGTGGTTCTCCCCTTGGTACAAATCAGGTGGTTTAGGCTCCCTTAGAACACCATAGTTGCTGGTTGCCTTCTTTGGAAGCACATCACCTTCATACCTTCTTCTTAAAGCTTGGAACTTCACCCTAGCTTCTTCTAAGGACTTGGAGATGGAACCAAGGTCACAAGGCTTCATTCTTTGACATGGAACATAAGACATAACAAACATTGCTACTGATTTACTCACACAAATCAGATTGCACTCCTCTCTTGAAAACAGGTTGTTTTGTGTTTATAATGTAGGTAGGTGTAAGATGACTCTCAAACCAAAGCTCTGATACCAATTGCAACGAAAATACTCAGAAAAGTATAGATTTCAGTAGGTTTTAATGCTTGTAAGACACACACACAAATGAAGACACAAAGGACTTGAATTGGACTTGTTGTGTTGAAAGTTTCTGAAGTTTATAAGAAAATGAAGTAAGAACAAGATAGTACTCTTCCAAAGCACAAAGCCAATGGATAGAGGTTGTGATGAATGACTCCAGCAACTCAGCAAAGACTCAAACAACACTCTTCTAGCACTAAGCAAAGAAGGGACTCAAGCACACAGCCATGAGTTTAGAAATTGGAAACAAAGGTTTCAATTTTCATTCATTCATCAAATCTGATTTCATTAGGTTACAAAGCAAGGCTTATATAGGCCAAGAGAGACACATCTAAGGGTCTCAAATGCATCATCTAATGTACAATAAGTCGTGGCCTTGGCCTTACACAAATCAGAATACTAACTAGGATACAAAAGCATAAAGTAATAAAGCATAAAGCATAAGACAGAAAGCAGGCTGCTCCTCTTTGTCTTGTTGTGCAAGGTCAATTAAGATGTGTAAGACCTTGGAGCTTGGGCTTGGCAGCTACCATCTTCAAGTAAAAAGGGTTAGGATGTCTTTCAAGTCGTGCCCTTGTCTTGCCTAGCCAAATATAGCACCCAAAACAACCTTGGTACAAGAAAATGCTGAAATGTCCCTATCTATACCCATTTGTTTGTTCTTAGCTAAACCTGCTCTTTTAATGTGAATTAGCAAAAACTTTCCTGGACTTTTATCTTCCTAAGACCCTAAAATAATAGTATTAGGCCTTGGAACAACTTAATTCATATTAGGGGTTGCCTTGGACGAAGCTCTTTGATGTTGGACCTGAATCGGGTGAGATAGGACATGGACCCTTCTGTTTGCATTTTGTAACACTCATAACTCTCTGCTTAGGATGAGTTTGAAGACCCATGATAGCTCATTTGAAAGCTATGGATGTTAGCTTTCTCCTCCAAAAAGTATCACCCCTAAACATTCAGTAGATTTTGAGTTATGCAACTTTGAGTGCAGATTGGTCTTAATCACATACCTAGCAGACTTGCCACTAACTATACCCGTTTTGCTCAGGCCATAACTTTCTCTTTAGGATGATGTAGGAGTACCCTAAGGTGCCATTTGGAAGCTAAATGAGTTATCTTTCCCCTCCATTTGGAATCACACAAATAGCATGCTCCAATCTTCAGTTATGATCCATTTGGCAAGAGGGGGTCAGACTGATCTCTACATTGCACTTTTCTGTAGGGGATATCTTGTAGCAGCCATAACTCAAACCACGTACCTGCTATTGGGCTGATTCCACATTCATTGTATATCCAAGACCATAAGCTTTCCAATGACTCAAGAATCAAAGGATTTGCACGAGTAGAACTTGAAATATGAAGCTTGAAAGTCAGGCCCGTACAATTGAAAGCTCAAGATGCTAATGTTGATCCCCTAAATTGCCTTCATTTGGGATGTGTACTTGGACATTCCCATGGACGGTTGTATTAGCACAAAAATGAGTGACAATGCAACAAGTTTTGTTGCAAGCGGCAAACAAAACTCCATATGAGATATGGACAGGGAAAGTCCCTTATTTGTCGTTTATGAGAATTTGGGGATGCGAGGCTTTTGTTAAGAATAAGTCTGACGATAAACTCGCACCCAAATCTGACAAATGTCTTTTCGTGGGATATCCAAAGGAATCACGTGCTTATTACTTCTACAATAAACACGAGGACAAAGTGTTTGTGTCTCGTGATGCAGTCTTTTTAGAAAATGATTTTTTTCTAAAAGACAGAGTGGGAGAAAATTTGAACTTGATGAAGTCCAAGAGCCACAAACCGAAAAGGACGACGAGGAAAACGTTCCCTCTTCGTCTGGTACGGTCATTATTCCTTCGGAAC
The DNA here is from genome assembly GCA_022085475.1 of Heliosperma pusillum. NCBI lineage: Eukaryota > Viridiplantae > Streptophyta > Magnoliopsida > Caryophyllales > Caryophyllaceae > Heliosperma > Heliosperma pusillum. The sequence goes on along the minus strand of JAIUZE010033057.1, from coordinate 3,790 downwards.
CTAGGAGGTCAAGCAGAATTAGTCATCAACCTGATAGATACCTTGGTATTATAGAGGAAGGTGATGACTATAATTTGGCTACTTTTTGAAAGTAACGAACCTACTACCTACAAAACAGCCATTTGTAGTCCCGACTCAAAGCTATGGCTAGGAGCCATGCAATCCGAAATGGATTCTATGTACGACAATCAAGTATGGGATTTGGTTGATTTACCTAAGGAGGTAAGACCTCTTCAGTGTAAGTGGATCTATAAGATCAAAAGTGGCATAGATAAACATAATGATGTTTACAAAGCTAGATTGGTGGCAAAAGGTTTCACCCAAGTTCATGGTCTTCACTATGACGAAACCTTCGCCCCAGTCGCCATGCTTCGATCCATAAGGATTATCTTAGCGGTTGCCGCATTTCATAATTATGAGATTTGGCAAATGGATGTCAAAACCGCCTTCTTGAATGGGATTCTAGAAGAGGAAGTGTACATGACACAACCTGAAGGTTTTGTGGATCCATCAAACCCTAAGAAGGTATGCAAGCTTAAGAGATCCATCTATGGTCTTAAACAAGCATCCAGGAGTTGGAATCATCGTTTCGATCATGTAATTAAACAAAATGGTTTCACTCGAAGCGTCGAGGAACCGTGTTTATACATGAAATTTAGTGGGAGTAAAGTAACTTTTCTAGTCTTGTATGTAGATGACATACTACTCATTGGGAATGATATTCCAATGCTCACTTCTGTAAAGGGAGTGGCTAGGAATACATTTCCAAATGAAAGACTTAGGAGAGGCCCAGCGCATCTTAGGTATCCGGATCTATAGGGATAGATCTAAAAGGATACTAGCATTAAGTCAAGAGACTTATATTGATAAGATTCTTGATCGGTTCGACATGAAAGACTCTAAGAGAGGCTTTCTTCCTATGGGAAGTGGGATCACTTTGAGTAAGTCAGAGTGCCCTACGAAACCCGAGGAGATTAAACGCATGAAATTGATCCCTTACGCATCTGATGTTGGATCAATCATGTATGCTATGATGTGCACTCGTCCAGATGTTGCATATGCTTTGAGCATGACAAGTCGTTACCAAGCAAATCCAGGTGAGAGTCACTGGATAGCCGTAAAGAACATCCTTAAGTACTTGAGAAGGACCAAGGTTTCGTTCTTAGTGTTTGGAGGCGAGACTGAGTTAGGTGTAAAGGGTTACACAGATGCCAGTTTCCAAACAGATAGGGATGATATGAAATCCCAATCCGGCTACGTTTATATGATGAATGGAGGAGCTGTTTGTTGGAAGTGTTTCAAGCAAAGCGTTACAGCGGATTCTACAACAGAAGTATAGTACCTTGCAGCGTCTGAAGCTGCAAAGGAAGCTGTATGGATTCGGCAATTTTTGGAAGGACTAACAGTAGTCCCTACTGCCAAAGATCCTATCACGATTTATTGTAATAACAAGTGGGGCTATTTTTCAAGCAAAAGAGCCCAAGTCTAGTAATAAGTCTAGACATGTACTAAGGAAATATCATGTAATTAGAGATTACGTGGACAGAAAGGAAATTGACATTTGCAAGGTTGGGACAGATGACAACATTGCTGATCCTTTAACCAAGCCTTTATCAAAGGCTAAGCATGATGGTCATGTCGTCACAATGGGATTGAGACGTGTGCCAGGGGAATTCCTTTTAGATTAGGTAATATGTAATAATTGAATGGTATTAATTATTTCGTATAATTAATGACATCATTGTTCGATTTTATTTTAAATCTTTTATTTTCGTTTGACTAAATTCCATACGTTGTTATCCGAATATCGTGTGGACACTATTCAAGTGGACATAGGACGAACTTAGTATTTTTGTCCCTAGTCACTCAGTGAGGTGCACGTCTCGAAATGACTAGATTGTAAGTCGATCGATGGTTGATTCAGCACCATGGGGTCATGGAGATGACTGGTCGTTTACATAGACAGACTGTATGACACTCTGTCGGACAGTGACATTGTAGAGACCCTTAAATCAATTATTTGATGCCTGGTCATGGCAGGGTCTTCTATCTTATTCCATAAGGCGATTCTGTTGAAGGCGACCGTCTATGGAGTCGGTTGCCAGTTTGCAGTTTCCGATTTGTTTTGGTTAATGTTCTAGGTCGTGCCGTAAAAGGAGGCCGATGGACATCTTCTGGATCATGTGATCTGCATCATACAGAGTAGATGGATCAACAGGAATTGTCCACCCACGTTGGGTAAAAACATCTTTAGGCCACTCGAGGAGAAGTTACTGTAAATGCGTGGCCACGCTCGGAAAGAGATCTATGTAGATTTTCCGGTCAGACAGTTACTCTCCCTATCGAGAAAACCACTCTAGATATTGTCAATCGCAAGTGCGACCTGAAAGACACCTTGCGTTGTGTGGGAGATGTGATAAAGAGACAAGAGAATCGGTGACGCACACTTGTGTCAGACAAGTGGGAGATTGTTTGAGTAGGTGTCCTCCACAATAGTGCGCCACATAATAAATCTTATTATGGAATATAATTGGGATATTTATTGACTATATATATGATTAGTCAGTTGATTAACGTAAATCAATAACGGTTGGCTAACTAGAGTTTGACGTTAGTGTCGTTTGACGGCGGTGATCAACTGATCCCTTTCGGTCACACCTAAAGGATGAAATCCAAATAGTAACTGATTATTTGTATACGATACAGTTAAATTAGTACATTATCATATATTCGATATGTAAGAGGTAATTACTAAATTAGTTGAGGTTTTGAGATAGAGGTAATTAGTTAAATATATTTACAAGGAGTTGTAAAATAACTTAACTAAGCATTGTGGGACCCATTATATATTGATATAATGGTAAAATATTACTTAAAATGTTAAGTAAATATTATTTATTTAATTGAGTCATATAATTGTTATATGATCAAATTAACACTTAATTATACAAGATAATTAACCATATGATCAATAAGTATTTGTAAGACAAATATCAAAAATCAAAAATGGACCAAACTAAGGCCATTGTGGCCGGTTGGGCTAGTAGTTACATGGTGATGATTTTGTTCTTATTTTTACTCTTTAGTTACTTTATGAAAGTGACATAACAAGTAGTAAACAATCATCACTTGTTCTACAACACTCCACTCTAATGCATGTGATCAAATTATGCAAAATAAGAGTCCTTATTTGGACAATTTGGACCGGCTAAATGGCCTATAAAATGAGCACTTGTGTTCATTTTATACTTACTTCATTTTGTGCTTTGTTTCCTTACTTATCTAAAAACCTCATATTCTTACTAAAACTCTCAAACACTAATATTTACTAAGTATTACTAGTGTAGTAATATAGTCATAAGATTAGTAGAATAATATCTATCTTATTATCTAGTTAATAATAAGGGTAGATTATTTGGGTTAATCTTGGTGCAACTTAGAGGAGATCTTCTATTTTGGGGATTATTTGTATTCATATTATTAGCTCAAGAACAACAAGAAGGAGTTCTTGTTGTGCCCTTATATTTTCCATATCAATGTGAGGAAATTTCTTCTCTTATATAAATGTCTTTATATTTGCATGCATGTTACATAGATCATTATAAACTAAATTAAAAAGTAATTTAGTAAATAATTAGAGGAGTCTAATTAAGGTCTATGGACTTTCACAAAGAACAAGTGTTTAGCACAACTAGCTAAAATCGTCTAGAGGTGAAACTTCCAGGGACAACGCCCGCTAGCTCACACCCGAACCCAAAAATAGCATTAAGCAAAAGCCATCCATGCAAGC
>JAIUZE010033056.1:5932-16513 GCA_022085475.1 Heliosperma pusillum | reverse complement strand
AATGCGTGATTTCATGATATTAGTCATGGTCATTGCATGATTGGACACCGTCAATGTCTTGGTTCGTGAATGGATGATAATATGTTGGATTTATGGTGATCATCGCATGACTTGACTTGGTTTTTCTGTCGAGTCTCAATCTTTCTCTAACCTCTATAAACCGCTACGGTGATTGGATAGGGCCTAGTGAGACAGTATTGCGGGATCCTGTCCTTACAAGAATGCGCTCGGCATCCTTCCCGCGAGTCCTTTGATAACATGATGGTTAACCGGCGACACGTGATTTGAATTTCCACAATATCTTTCATTACTTATCGAATTGCCTATCTAGTCTTATCGTAATTCGCAGTATATTCGATTGCATGATTTTACTTTTGTATTTCCGTAGATATGTCGTTATTAATTGTGGATATGCTGGAGAACCCGGAGTACTCCCCACTAGTTTGGGCTTTTCATGTTTGTCATGTAATGAAACAGTGCTTTCATGGATGGGCTTTTGGTGCTTATCTATTTGTGGGTTTCGGGTGTGACTAGCGGTCGTTGTCACCTGGATGAAACACCGTCTAGACGTTGTTTTACGATTGCGAATTACTTTTGTCTTTTGTTAACACTTTGAGAGACTACGTCTCTTGTGGTATTTTTATTTAGTTTGTAATATTTTGACACTCCTCGTATTTTTCTATCTTGCATGTATAAAGGAGTTTTAAAATACCGTATTTTCCGCTATATAATTCACATGCTTGTATGTTTTATATTTCCGCATTCGCGAGTGTTGTCACAGTTGGTATCAGAGCTTTTTATCGCTCCCGACGCACACACGTGAACCCTAATTTAAATTACTTGACCTTGAAATAATAAATGAGAGATGGGTAGACTTAAGGACCTAAGGTGGTAGTCTTTGGTGTACTTGATGTTTGTTAGGTTCTAACTTGTTTGTTGATTGTGTTGAGTGATGTTATGTTTGTTTGTATTTACCGTCTTAAGTGGATCATTGTGTTACCTAGAAGAAGTATCCTCTACCGAAGATTTGAAGATTGACAAGCCTAATTGAAGTGTATTTCTTCCTCATCTATGAATTCTCTCGTCCTTATTGTATTATGCTCTCTTCCTTCTATCTAGGTGCTTCTTTCTCTTCCAACTTGTTTTCCTCTTGGAAATTACTCTTGATAGTTTCCTCCATCTTACCATTGGTATCCTTACCTTCCTCTTGTAACATTTTTATGGATGTCATACCCTTTTGTTTGTGGTATATTATACTTGGTCGGAAGAATTGTGAACTTTGTGGAATATTAGTGTTTGTTAGAATGAATTTGTGATTTGAGGAAATGGGGTAGATCTAAATTCACCCTATAGTGGTGATTGGTTGTATCTCTAAGGAAAGGTAGTAAGATAAGTTTGATGATTTTAATGCTTGATGTTTGTCATGACTTGTGTGTAAATAGTTCATGATATTCGATGGTGTAAGGTTGAATGAGTTGGTTATGACTTCTCAACTCATTAGTAATTTAGTCTTTTGGACTTAGAAGTTTAGTATTTTTTTGAAGACCATGTTTATGATAGGTCTAATTGGGTAAATAGGAAGCTTTGAATGATGCCTTGAGTTGTAAAATGCTTTTGAGACTAAGTGACTTCTTGTGGATTCTAGTTGATGTGTTAGAGTATAGGCTTGGTGAAAAAGCATTTGGCTATAGTTCTTGGATTTAAAGATATGATCTTATCTTATGGTATCGGAGACTCGTTTGGAGTAGTAAGGTTTCGTTGTAAGTTGAACCATATTACTTGAGGATTATGATATGAGCTAGGATGAAAATACCTTGGGACGTTAATGATGATGTTTGACTTGAGGTTGTACTTTGTTAATAATGAACTCGTGGGCTATATGATGTTGATAATGACGTTTTGTTCGGTGTTCTACCTTGTGGGCCGTAGGAGTTGAAAAGAGATTAGTATGGAGAATTCCTTATTGGTTCTTCGGTTTTTTAAACCTTTGGGAATGTGTCAAATTATGGAGTTGAGAGAATGTTACTATGCTTGAGTTGCAATTCCGCAATTGGGAATCCGTGTGATATGAAAAGATGGATGAATTGGGTTGTAATCGAGTTGTTAAATCTAGGTGTACTTTAATTTGATGATTCGTGGTACGATGGTCCCTTGTAAGAGACCTTTGTTATTGAGATGATTTGCTTTGCTATCGCCCTGAGTTTGAAAAGGGAATTTTGTGGATTAAACCTTAAACCTTTAGTCGTGCCATCATTCCTTTCCATTTCCATTCTTGAATGTTTTTGTCAAGATTGATCTTTAAGAAATCGCAAGCTCGTAACTTCTTTCTTACTCAGATATCTTCATAACTCTACTATCTGCTTTGTCTCTTCCTTGACCTCGTTATTTTCAGCGCTCCTCTCTTGTAATCTCGTGCCTTATTTATTTCCATGTTCTCTTTAATATTCCTTATCGTTTTCTATCTCGTTGCTCCTTCATCTTTTCTTTAGTGGATTAGATATTCCGTTTGTAAGGCTCAAAGAATAAGCTTGATGTAATTTGGGATTCTTTAGCTAGAATATGTGTCCTTGGATTGAGCAAATTTCATGTTATATTTCATCTTGGGAAATAGGACTTAAGCTCTAGGATGAATCCTAATAGTGATAAAGTATCCTCTCTTAGTAGTTTTAGATTTGGAGCTTGGTATTGTAGTGCTATTTTGAGAATTGAGTTGTTTATGATAATAGTTCGTTGTTGTTGGGTATTATAACGGTTGCTTGGTATGTCGTTTGGGAATTGGATGTCTCTAATCGGTGGATTCTAAAAGAGACTTTGTTTAAGGGTAATTAAGCCGGTACCCAAGGTTCGAAAAGTATTGTCATAAATGAAAATCGATTCATTTTGAGTTTTAGATGAATTAGATGATTTGAATGGTTGTCTGATTGACAAGTGATTGGCCATTTCTGGTTTGGAATTAGTAATTCTCTTTTATTCTTAAGGAATCATAGTTTGAGATTGAGAAATGTTCGTTGCAAGCTTGGATAGTGAGTCCTCAGTTGTTATGGATTATAGAGTTAGAATGGTGAGCCCATTCATCTTGAGGATTAGTAACCACCGTAGTTTGCGAATGTGGCTATTTATATTTGAGGCTTCGAGCGTAGTAATGATCGAATTAAGGATGTTATGGCGTATTAAAGAATCCTTATAACCGATAATGGATTGTGGATTTTCCTTTGTCGTGAGACTTTGGATGAGGCTAGTGGGATCCTAGATAATTATGTTTGTTGCGTGGATTGTGTTTTGACTTTTGAGGATGAGAAAGTTCATTGTAAATTTAGGATAATGAGTTTGAAGTAAATTGGATTAAAGGATTTCATGGTAAGTCCTTTACTTTGTGGTTGTTAGCGATCATACTTCCATAGATAAATATTTTGTTGGTAGTTTCTAGTAAGAGTTTTGATGGAGCTAAGAAGATTAGAGTGCGTAATAAATCTTTCATGTGGATTGTTAGTTGTGGAGTCTACCGTGCCGATGGACCTTAGTAGATTCTAATTGGATTCGAATATTTGGGATTTGGTACTCGAAGTTTCAAGATTTTGAAATATTTTTGTAAGAATTCTGATGATTGAAAATGATGAGTTGCAAATTGGGTAAATTGCATTCTCTTGAGGATTAGAGTATCAGTAGAGTTAGTACTATCGAGTTCTTGTAGATCTTCGTGCCGACTTCATCGTGATTCTTCATATCCCTAAGAGTTCGATTTGTGTCATTTTTGCGTGTTTTGTATATATTTTGTTATCGTGATTTGTGAACTTTATGTTCGAGTCGCTCTAGTACGTGTAATGTCGTGTTATTTTGACTTTATCTTTGAGAAAACCTTCGAATTTCCATATTGCTTTCCTAATTTAACGTTTCAAAGAAGTCTAAAGATGGTTTTTGTACCTCCTTTTTGGAGAAAATAGATTTCTTTCGCTTTTATATTTGGATTTTGTGTTGGTTGGATGTTTGGACTTGTTATTGGAGACGTCTGGTGACTAGTCCTGCGCTTACTAACAGTTGTTTGATTTTCGATTTCACTATTTGGACTTTGATTTGATTTGGATAATTAGAGTTCTCGTTCGCGACGAGCATTCTTGAGATCCGTAAGTAAAGTTTCACACTTATGAAAATTCTTCTTTAAACCATTTTCTAGATGAACCCCGTTTCATAAATATTTTTCCCTTATAAAAGTTTTCGTATTAATTTTGTAAACCGATTCTTGTCTTTGATACTTTTGTTTTCTACTCTCAAGTTTCGAGGACGAAACTTTTTAAAAGGTGGGGTGATTGTAACACCCGGAAATGTACCCTATTTTTCTAGTAAAAATATTTTACGGAAACTTTTCAGCGAAATTTAGTTTTAACCGTAAATTTAATTTTCCGAGTCGAAATTTAGAATTTCCGAGTTCGTATTTGGAATTTCCGCGAGATTCCATGAGAATCCCGTCTTAAGCCGAGTTTGACTTTTGTTGACTTTTTCCTTATAAATATCATACTACCATTTAACCTATTTTTCATTCACAAACACAACACTTTACTTCTTCCTTAAGAAACCATCAAACCTTGCCTCCATAATCTTTTCGATCTTATAATCATCGTATCTCATTCGTTTTCCGCTCAAATTCACGTAAGTTCGTCTTATTCTTCCCCTCTTAGCTTCCTCTATCCGTATTAGTAATAAAATTACCGTCTTTCTCGCTTTTTAAATTATCCGTCTTTCTCAAGGTGAATGATATTCATCTTTTATTATCTAATTGTATGTAGGTGGAGACTAGGAAGGTTTAAAATCGATTTAAAGACGCGAAAAGGTAACGGTGAAGGGTTACTCGGTATCATTTACGTGTTTTACATGCTTTATATGCTAGAAATCGTATTTAGAATACGATTAGAAAGCTTAGGATTCATGTTATTGATAATGATTGTTGTTAGTTGATGATTGTTGATGATGAATATTGATTGTTGATAGTTAATAGAAGTAGATTATGAGAATTGAAAATGATTGAATGCTTGATGAAGTTCTCGGGTGAACTGGTGCTCCTGGCCGAAGTACCGGCTGCCGGTCAAGTGGCCGGCTGGGAACTCACTGCACCGACCCTTTTTCGTAGAATGATCATATCTGCTTCGTTACTTGCTTGTTTTGGGCTTGTGACCTATCGTTGGAACCGTAAGAGGATAAGCTATCACCTCGACTTAGAATTTCTGCATTTGCATATCTAGAACTCTAGTTATGAATGTTTGAAGTGGACCCTTATTTTAGTTAGTTTCCAAACTTGCTTTTTGTGTATAGTTGTGCTCCGAGCCGGGGTACCGGCCGCCGGCCTCCAGACCGGCCTAGAACACGGCTGTGTTTTTCTTATAAAATTTCTAAAACTCGTAATTTATAATAGTTCGCATGATCCGTTTATCGTATAATTTTACGTAGTGACTTATAATATTCATGTTTTGGATTTATGATATTTTATTCGCTTGTATCACATGTTTTGTGACGGTTTTTTCTATGTCCCACTTTGAGTCGGTTTTTACAAATGATACGGTTTGAGCACTATTTTGTCTTGTGCTTTGTACTCTCATTCCCTTGGCTACCTCCACGTTCGTAAGGCTGGAATGTCGGAACGGGGAGGTATCCTACTGCTTAAATGCATGTGTTAGTGGGCATACGACGACGTTGTTGGGAGTTGAACGCTATGCGTTGATCGACCCGGCCGTCAAATGTTGTGTACTTGCGAGGTGGTTGTTATTTGCATGTAGCGTACCGCTTGTTATGAGGCTTGAGCTCTTTTCCGCCTCTTTCGTGAATTGATCTACCGAATTTGGGGTACTCGGCATCAATGAAGACCGAGTCTTGGATGCGAAATGTTGTTATCATCGCATGTTCGAATCGGAACACGTTTATTCCGAGAATCTGGCCAGGTTTAGACTAGGACCGTATTATTATCGTCGTGCTACTAGGAGGAACTTAGTGCACATATACGAAATGAATTGAATCGTGTATGCTTTCAGGAAATGTTTATCCCGTGGATGCCTGTTCATCATACTTGCCCTGTACACGGTGCTAGTGCGTTTTTTCATTTACCGTGAGAGATGTCGTCTTGTGTCGTAGTTCTTGAATGCGTGATTTCACATGATATTATTCATGGTCATTGCATGATTGGGCACCGTCTATGTATTGGGTGTTGAATGGATGATAATATGTTGGATTTGTTGTGATCATTGCATGACTTGACTTGGTTTGTCTGTCGATTCTCAATCTTATCAAACTTATACCGCTAACGGTGAGATGCAAGCCCTAGTGAGCGTCTTCGGTTGCCTAAGAGTGTCTTCCCCGAGTCTTTGAATAACATGATGGTTTCGGATTTGATTTCCACATGATCTTATTATTATTTATCGAATTGCCTATCTATCCTTATCGTATCTCACATGTATATCTGTATATGCATGATTTTACTTTTGTATTTTCTTCTATGTACGTTTAATGTGATATGGCTGGGAGAACCCGGAGTTACTCCCCACTGATATTGGCGTTCATGTTTTTCATGAATGAACAGGTTGCTTGCATGGATGGCTTTTTGCTTTGACTATTTTGGGTTCGGGTGTGAGCTAGCGGGCGTTGTCCCTGGAAGTTTCACCTCTAGACGATATTAGCTAGTTTTGCTAAACACTTGTTCTTTGCTAACATTTTAAGAGACTCCGTCTCTTTGTTGTACGTCCGTATTTATTTTGTAATATTTTGACACTCCTCGTTTTATTTTACTTGCATGTATAAACGTTTTTAAAACTTCCTATTTCCGCTATATAATTCACATGCTTGTATGTTTTATATTTCCGCATTCGCGAGGGTTGTCACATCCTTTGTGATTGTACTTACTATGTGTTCATAATCTATAGTAAGTACAACCGCAAAGGAGTTCATTAGGATCAATGCTTTAACAGCAAGAAAACTAGGACTTTTATTATGGACAAGAGAGTTTTACAAGGGATTTTTTATGAGAAGTATTTTTATTTCACTTAGCTTGTCCATGTAAGGTACCAAGTATCTCTATTTATACTACTTACATGATAAGTATGCATCATAGACCTTGCACATCTTCATGTTACTCTAAGCATTTTGCGTAAGACACTTATGTAGCCTATTTATCTTACACCTATCACACACCTATCACTTATATTTTTCAAAATTTCCCTAATCGTAATTTTGCTTATTTATGCTTATGTATTTACAATTATTTGTCTTGATTCCCCCTGTCTCGAGAAGAGGGTGGTGTTCACATCGAGTTGTCACTGTCATTAGAAACACTCTATTCACTTATGGACATATACTCATTGTCGTATATCTTTAAACCCAGAATATACTTTTTAATTATACATGGGTACCCATAAACTTTCTATCTTGGGTGATCGTCATCAGTTCTGGGCCAGGAGTACTAGGTATGAAAGCCACGTAGCGTTTTTCTGATTCCGTGGACAAGGTTTTCAGGATATGTGTTTGTATGGTGCCAATATGTTGTCAGTGAGCAAAATAATCTTTCATCAAGGGTTGATTCTTTTACTCCATTGAGAACTGCTAGTTCACATGTTCGCCTGTGAAAATGCTTTTCTGCAAACGATGATTCTTTATAACCTGCCACGGGTTTCATACCTTCGATGTATTTGGATATCATCATCTTTTCGAATTTGGAAGATAGTGATCTTGAAGGTGATAAATATTATATGGTCTTCTTTTTTACGATTACTTTTTTGCCGCTGAATGGTATTTTAAAACAGATTCAACCATTTGTATAGTAGTTTGTAGTGTGGCTTCCTTCTCGTTAGAAGACACTTTGTCAAATACTATAACTTGCCAGTCGTAGTAGACGTGCTTGGGGGAGAGTCTTTTGCTTAATTTGTATCATTTTTGGAAATGATGAAATGTCCATTTCTATGAGAAAATCTTACCCGATAGGATGAAATTCAAATTTTTCAATACCACTTTTAACTACAAGAATCTCTTTGTAAGTAGAGTGGTAGTGTTTCTCGCTTTCTTTGAAAGCTCCACTCTTATCGCCACATGTGTGCTTGTTGCTCTTTTCATCTTCTTCAAGTATAACAGCACCCCAATAGCAATCACTTGCATCTGTCTTTAGAATTCTGTTCCTTTAGATGGGATTTTTAGTGTCAGGAGAGTTTTTGTAATTCGCTTTATCTCCCTTATAACCTCTGTGCATTTCTGGTTTCATGGAGTAGCGTTTTTCTTTAGCTGGGCCGATTATATTGACATGTGCTTTGCTAGGTCATGGATAAAACTTACCATATAATTGACAATACTAAGAAATTGCTGGATTTTCTTGTACGAGAGTTTTTCATTTGGGAACTATTCAAGTTGGGTAGCGATATGAGGTTGAAGATAGTATTCACCTTTGGAGATATGCATTCCTATAAAATCAATTTTTGTTTCTCCACCGACCATCTTTTTCTCTGAAAGGATAATCCCGTATTGTTGAACAATATCATGAAACTTTGCTAGCAAGGAAGAATGTGAATCAATATTCATGGAGAATAAGAGAATGTCGTCTATATATACCAAGGCACTTGTGAGGATTGGTTTGAAGATCTTGATTATTGCTTTCTGGAATAAGGATGGAGCTGTTTTTAACCCAAATGGCATGACCTTCCATTGGTTATGTCGATCAGGAATACAGAAAGCGGTTTTTGGCCTTTAATTTGGCCTAATTTCTAGCTGTCAAAATCCGGCCTTAAGATCAAATTTTGAGAATACTTGTGCTTGGGGTGATTTTTGAAAAAGAACCTCTTATTTGGGCAGTGGGAACTTGTCGTCAGTGGGGAAATGGTTAAGAGGTTGGTAATTGATAACTAATCTTAACTTTTCTCGTACTTGTTCGTCTCTCTTACTGACATAAAATGCTTCACTAGCCCATGGGGGAGGTGGTTGGCTCAATTAGGTTTTCTTTTTGTAGCTAGTCAACTTCTTGAAGAGCTAAAGTGTAATGGTCTGGGTTCATTCCCATATGGCTTGCTTTTGTTGGGTTGATGTCTTCATTCTTTTTTAATGCAAATTGATAAAGAATTCAGGGTTTTGCCATAATGGAGAGGAGCATTTTGTGACAAATTCAGAGTGGGACTTAGCACATGAGGTTTTGGCTATGTTATATCTTATGGGTTGACTGATTTCATAAGAATAAAGTTGAGGGGTTGACAACCATGATAACTAATGGTTTTTGTGTTTTAAACATTTTTGATGTCATGATACTCTTTTGAGACTGTGTAGAGCATCAAAACCAAGTATAAAGTCTTTTCCGGGAATATCATATTCATATACACTAGTTTTCAACATGTAGCCCGGAAATAGTTGAATGTAGATCAGCTTACTCTTAAGAGATACATAAAAAACCTGCCCATTTGCCGCTTTAAATGCCACAAAACATTCCTCCCAATGTGACGGGGGGAGAATATTTGGTTTGACTGTGGAGGATGCATCACCAATATCAAAATATGAAATAACTGAAAGTCCTAGACCTTTAATTAGACTCCTCTAATTAATTCATTAAATTACATTAAGTTAATGATTTAGGATCTAGTTATCATGCATGCAAATATAAAAGCATAAAAGAAAAGATAAGACCAAAACATCCTTACATTGGGATTTTTCGGGTCAATATGGGCACAATAAGAACTCCTTCTTATTGTTCTTGAGCATGAAATTAAGTGGATGATCCTCCAAAAATAACCTCCAAAGTAGAAGGTCTCCTTCTTGTTGCACCCAAGATTATACCCAAATAATCTTACCTTATTATTAACTAGATAATAAGTAAGATAAATACTACTAATATTATGGTATTACTACACTAGTAATATGTAGAGAATATTAGTATATATGAGAGTTTAGAGAGAAGTTGAGTATTTTAGAGAGATGTTTCAAAAACAAATGAAAAACAAGAAGTGAAGTAATGAACAACCAAAGTGCTCTATTATAGTCACTTTGGCCGGTCATATTACTCACCAAAAGAGGTGATTTTCTTCCTTATTTTCTTGCCATGCAAAGTGGTAATGTGTTGTAGTAAATAAAATGATTTTAGGTTTACTATTCATGTCATAAGCACATGTTGCTTGTGAGTATGAATAAGAGCAACCATCATCACTATCCACTACATACCAACCGGCCATGTGAGCCTTATTTTGGTCCATTTTGATTTTTTGATATTTGTCCCACAAATACTTATTAATCATATGCTTAATTATCTTGTATAATTACGTGTTAATTTGATCATATAACAATTATATGACACAAATAAATGAATAATATGTACTTAACATTTTAAGTAATATTTTACCATTATATCAATATATAATGGGTCCCACAATGCTTAGTTAACTTATTTTACAACTCTTTGTAAATATAATTAACTAATTACCTCTATCTCAAAACCTCAACTAATTTATTAATTTAACGATTAATTACTAAGTTAAATCTTATTTAATCGTATTAAAATAAGATATAAATTTCTTAGTCAATTATCGCATAATTGAAAAATAAGTTTAATCGAATTTGAGTTCTTAACTCAATTTCTAA
>JAIUZE010033055.1:0-22546 GCA_022085475.1 Heliosperma pusillum | reverse complement strand
AGGAGTTGTAAAATAAATTAACTAAGCATTGTGGGACCCATTATATATTGATATAATGGTAAAATATTACTTAAAATGTTAAGTACATATTATTTATTTAATTGAGTCATATAATTGTTATATGATCAACTTAACACTTAATTATACAAGATAATTAACCATATGATCAATAAGTATTTGTGAGACAAATATCAAAAATCAATATGGACCAAACTAGGCCAATGTGGCCGGTTGGTATGTAGTTAGAAGGGTGATGATTTTGTTCTTGTTTTTACTCTTTAGTTACTTGTTGAAAGTGACATAACAAGTAAAAAACAATCATCATCTTTTCTACAACACTCCACTTCAATGCATGTGAACAAATCAAACAAAATAATAGTCCTTTTGGGACTACAAGGTCCGGCCATTTTGGCTATATAATGAACAAAGGTTGTTCATTATTTGATCACTTGATTTTGTTCAATTGTCATACTTCTTTCTAAAATTCTTCCTCTCACTAAAAACTCTCAAATACTAATATTTACTAAGTATTACTAGTGTAGTAATATAGTCATAATTTTAGTAGTATAATATCTATCTTATTATCTAGTTAATAATAAGAGTAGATTATTTGGGTTAATCTTGGTGCAACTTAGAGGAGATCTTCTACTTTAGAGATTGTTTGTGTTCATCCATATTTATAGCTCAAGAACAACAAGACGGAGTTCTTGTTGTGCCCTTATATTTTCCATATCAATGTGAGGAAATTTCTTCTCTTATAGAAATGTCTTTATATTTGCATGCTTGTTACATAGATCATTATAAACTAAATTAATAAGTAATTTAGTATATAATTAGAGGAGTCTAATTATGGTCTATGGACTTTCATTTGGTATCAGAGCATTAACCAGAATTAACCAAAACCCTGTCCAATTTAATCCACTTTAGAGCATGATGATCCTGCTTATTGGTCCAAGTAAACTCATAGCCAAAAGTTGTCAAATCATCCAGGCAAGCAGTCCTAAGACAGTTATTAAAATCCTCAATGTCAGGAAAAGAGGGAGGAGTATTACTGATTCTCTCATCAGTACTTCTAACACAATTAAAGTCACCAAGTAACATCCAGGGGGTAGTATTGACATTCTGGATCATAAAATCCCATAAGGTATGACGATCATTACCATCATTAGCACCATAGACCATCGTAAGAAGAAAGGGAGAACAGTGAGGACAACAAACCTCAAGATGAATCCACTGGGAACCAGCAGAAATAGTCCTAAGAGTAAGACTAGGATTCTTCCAAATAACCCAAATACGCCCATTATAATGATAATGGTAATTATTCAAAATATTAAAATGCCTTAAAATAGTTCTACTCAAAATATTATTATTATTATTTTTTTTTATATTATTTTTTTTTTTTGCAAAAAAGTTATGATTCCTCTTATTCATCCATAAGGGTAAAATAAAAAGGAAACAAGATTATAGAGAAGTAAACTCTATTTAGCCTATGAACTATACAATCATAGTTCTTGTACTCAGCTTTACTAAGGATCCTAATACAAATATCATTTTGGATCTTCTTGAAGAGCAAGCTAGAAGACCTACTTACACCACCAAAAATTCTCATGTTTCTTTCAGCCCAAATATGATACATAACAACAACAATACAGATTCGATACCAGCCTGCCTTCCAATGCCTTCTATGCCCTCTTTGGTTAATCCATTCAAGCTCTGTCCTGGAGTTAATTGCTCTCCCAGGAAGATTTAACCAGCTGAGAACAGCAGCCTAGAGCTCAAGAGCATATGGACATTGGTACGTAGAACAAATGCTGATGAGTCTCACTACTAGCTTTGCATAGCTCACACCTATTGATGATGTACATGCCCTTCCTGATAAGAGTATCCATAGTACTAAGTTTGGACTGAATAGCCAGGAAAGTGATAAACCTGTGACTAGGAATAATACTGGAATGATTCAGACAAACAGCCCAAGAAATAGGAGGTTTAGCAGATCTAAACCAGTCATAAGCATGAGTTAGAATGAACTTCTCCTGAACTACCCAGGAATCAATCAGAGCCATGGCATTGCTCTGACTGCCAGTGCAGAGGAGGATCTCATCCTTGATCTTCAGAATACTGAAATGCCTTCATTGTGACAGTCTTTCCTGCAGAGGTGCCAGAGGCTGCTATTAGGCCAGAGATAGGCTTGGCACCAGGAGAACCATAGGCCAGTTTCACTACAAAAAAAAGGATTTCATTAGTGACGGAATATTTGCGACGGACATAAATACCGTATCTAAAAAACCTTTGCGACGGATCCTGCGACGGAAATGGAAACCTGCGACGGAGTTGCGACGGACATTCCGTAGCAGAGTTTCCAGCCATAGCGCCTAGAAATTTTACATGGCAGAAACTTCTGCGACGTAATTTCTGTCGCAAAAGAGATATTAGCGACGAAATATGCGACGGATTTTCCGTCGCAAAAGCAAATCACTGACAGAAAACTCATCACTGGAAAGCCAGATGGCAAGTTGCTATGCGACGGACCTTGCTACGGAATTCCCGTCGCAAGGATTTTTTAATATTTAATTTGCGACCGACTTGCGACGGAAATTCCGTCGCAAGGTTTTTTGATATATCCAAACAGCCTTTTCTCTTTCCCCATATTTCCTTTTACATAACCCAAATTATTTTACAATCGTCAACCCTACCCAAGACCCCACCGGCGCCACCCTAACCCAAGACCAACGGAGCCACCACCGGAGCCACCACCGGAGCCACCGGATCCTTCAATTGGTATGCCCCTCTTTCTCTCTCTCTCCCCCTCTTCTTAAATTGACTTTTCAGATCTAGCACCTCCTCCCCTTGCCGGCGCCACCACCCCCTCCCCTTACCGGCGCCACCTTCTTCCTCTCCTTGCCGGCGCCACCCCCCTCCTTTGGCCGGACCCGTCGCCCCCCCTCCTCTTTCCTCCTTTTCCCCTTTCCCTTCTTTCTGCTCTTTCCCTCCCTACCGGCGCCGCCGTGGCCTGCCAACACCACCCCCTCCCTGCCGCCGCCCCCACCCCATCTTTCCCTCCCTCCTTTGAATTGTTATAATTATTAATATATTATAATTATTATTACTCCCTCCGTCCCGTTCATTTGTCTACCTTTACTTTTGGCACAATTATTAAGGAAATGTTGTTCATATATGATAGACTTAGTACCCGTTCAAGAATTACACATTAGGTGTAATTCTTGAATAGTCCTTGTTTTGGGACTGTCTTTGAATCTTTCATGCCATTTAGGTGGTAAATACTAACTATTTTTTTAATTGATATTTAACGATTAATTTTGGTTGACAGTTCCTTTAATGTTCTCTAAATACATATGTCGAGTGACAAGTCATTCAGCATTGTGTAATTGGAGAACTGTAGGGAGCTGCTGCCGAATTTTCGTCTCATAACAATTAATTAAATAATTAGTATTTACTAATGGTATGAAAGATTCAAAGATGGGTTTAGGTTGGAGAGATAAGGACCCATGAGCTCGAAATATTGTTTTTTTTTGCTGGTTGAAGATGTTAGATAGTTGTTGTTGTTGTTGTTGTTATTGTTGTTGTTGTTGATGTTGTTGGTGTTGTCGTTGTTGTCGTTGTCGTTGTTGTTGTTGTTGTTGTTCTCGTTGTTGTTGTTGTTGTTGTTGTTGTTGTTGTTGTTGTTGTTGTTGTTGTGTTGTTGTTGTTGTTGTTGTTGTTGTTGTTGTTGTTGTTGTTGTTGTTGTTGTTGTTGTTGTTGTTGTTGTTGTTGTTGGTGTTGTTGTTGTTGGTGTTGTTGTTGTTGTTGTTGTTGTTGTTGTTGTTGTTGTTGTTGTTGTTGTTGTTGTTGTTGTTGTTGTTGTTGTTGTTGTTGTTGTTGTTGTTGTTGTTGTTGTTGTTGTGTATTAGTAGTTGTTGTTGTTATTGTTGCTATTAGTAAACTTTTAGTTCTTGTTGTTATTGTTTTGAATATTTATTTAAGTCGATAATAATAATTATAAACGTGTATGTAGATTTGAACTGAAAAGAGTACAACGGGCATGGATGTATGAAAGATTGGATTGTAATAAAAAATTAAGGCAGGAGTTTGTAATGGGCGTTAATGAATTCATTAATTATGTTAAGAAACAAGAAGATTACGGTAGATGTAAAGAAATTAGGTGCCCATGTGTAAAGTGTAGAAATAGAAAATTTTTAGCCGAACAAGAAGTACGAAAACACCTAGGGCTTTGGGGCTTTTGCGATGACTATTATGATTGGGTGTGCCATGGTGAGAATTTTCTCGTTGAGTAGAGGTCTGACAATCCTTATAGGGATATGGTGGAGGATGCGTTGCGCGACAACATTAATGAAATTATAATAGAAAATGTTGACGCCGAAGTGGTTGATGAATCTCCAAATCCTAATGTACTAGCCTTTTTCAAAATGTTGGAACATGCCAATAAACCGGTGTATGAGGGGAGTCGTATCTCTCTGTTGCAGTCAGCTTCACGGTTGGTAACTTTGAAATGTGAATACAATTTACCCCACAAATGTGTAGATGGTATCGCGTCATTTATAGGGGACATTATTCCTGAAAATCATGTTATGACGCGTAACTTCTATGAAACCAAAAATATTCTTAAAGCTCTTCAACTGCCTTATGAAAAGATAGATGCGTGTGAAATAGGATGTCTGTTGTTTTGGGATGATGATAGTCTTCTCGATAAGTGTAGAAAATGTGGTAGAGATCGATATAAAAAACAAAAGAATGCAAATGGCAAAAGGGTTGGGAAAAATATTTTAACTTCTTTCCCAATAGGACCGCGTTTGCAACGACTTTATGCCACAAAACTAATTGCGGCAGAGATGCGGTGGCATCATGAAAATCCACGTGTCAGCGGGATAATGTCTCCTCCAAGTGACGGCGAGGCTTGGAAACATTTTGATCGCATTCATCCTTCTTTTGCAAGTGAGCCTCGAAATGTTCGACTTGGTCTTTGTACCGATGGTTTCGCACCTTTCGGTCAATACGGAAAGTCGTACTCCTGCTGGCCGGTAATGCTCACTCCATACAATTTACCACCCTGGCTATGTATGAAAAGACAGTTTATGTTTCTATCATTACTTGTACCCGGTCTGTTTAGTCCCAAAAAACACCTTGAAGTTTATTTACAACCGTTAATTCGCGAGTTGAAGCAGTTGTGGGAGACAGGGTTGTACACATAAGACGTCTCTAGAAAGCAGAACTTTGATCTTAGAACCGTACTATTATGGACTATCAATTACTTTCCTGCTTACGGCATGTTATCGGGTTGGTCAACTGCTGGTGAACATGTGTGTCCATATAGTATGAAGAAGGAGACTAAGTCGTTTTGGCTTTATAAAAGTAGAAAATGGAGTTGGTTTGATTGTCATAGACAGTTTTTACAACCTGATCATGTTTTCCGCAAAGATAAAGTGAATTTTCGAAAAGGACGAGTAGAGAAAGATTTTGCAGCTACGAGATTAACGGGTGAAGAAGTGTGGGATTGTGTGAAGCATTTTCCCAAAATTGTGGATGCAAGTAAAGCTGAATTGGACTCGTTAAAAGTTTCTCGAATTGGGTGGTGGAAACAAAGCATTTTTTGGGAACTTCCTTATTGGAGAACACTATTAATTCGTCATAACCTTGATGTAATGCATATCGAGAAAAACTTTTTCGAGCAACTGATTCACACGGTGATAGATGTGAAAAACAAGACAAAGTTTACCCCACAAGCATAAGAGGACATGTTGACAGTTTGTTCTAAATAGCGAAAAATGGATTCATTCATTTTGAATAAAGAACAAAAGAAGGTGTTGTGTGATTGGATATCAAATTTGAGATTTCCGGACGGTTATGCTTCAGATCTTAGTAGATGTGTTGATAAACACGAGTTGAAACTACATGTATTGAAAAGTCATGATTGGCACGTGTTTATGGAGCGTTTACTTCCAGTGGCTTTAAGGCACCTTCTCCCGAAGAATGAGTGGAATGCAATAACTGAGATTAGCAAATTTTTCAAAGATTTGTGTAATTCATCGATACAAGTTGAAAAAATGACTACTCTCGAGAACAACATTGCCGAAATCATTTGCAAGTTAGAGAAGATATTTCCACCTTCTTTTTTTTAACTCAATGGAGCATTTACCAATTCATTTGCCGTATGAACTGAAAATGGGTGGTCCAGTGCAATATAGGTGGATGTATCCTTTTGAGAGGTAATTAATTCCACAATTATCCAATTTTAACTTTAATTATTTCATTCTATCTTATCCAAGTTTTTTATAGGTTCTTAAATCATTTGAAAAAAAAGATTGGAAATAAAGCGCGTGTTGAAGGTTCTATATGCAACGCGTATTTGCTTGAAGAAATTGCCAATTTCTGTTCCTTTTATTTTGAAGAGAACGTAGACACAAAAGCCAAGGATCTCGACGTAGGCTTGAAAGAGCCTACGTATTCTACCTTACCCGAGATTTTTCAAGATCACGGGGGAATTAGTTCTGGAAAGTGTCGTGAAAGATTTTTAGAAGACAACGAATATGAGCGTGCAAACTTATATGTTTTATCTAACTGTGATTTAGAAGAATTGAAGCATAACAAAGTGTAAGTAAAAAAATCGTCCTTTGGAACTTTAATTATTAATAATTAATTATAACATGTAAAAACTATTACTTAATTCGACATTATTTATAATGAATATAAGATGTTTGAAAATTATATCAAAACAGAATATCCCCAATTTCTCACAGCCGAGGATATTTTGAACAAATTTGACACAAGATTTCTCTAATGGTTTAGAGGACAAGTAAGTACATACTACATACCAACAACAGATTACTCTTCTTTTTTTTTTTTATTATTATACCTGAAGATATTATAATTTGATAATAATTTAACAATGATAGGTAAACAACTTAAAAGATCCAGTTCTCATTGCCTTAGCACAAGCTCCTTCGAAAAGGGTGCGAACATGGAAACGTTATTTTATTAATGGATACAAATTTCGCACTTTCAAAGATGGGTTAGATTTGGAAAAATCTACAAATAATAATGGAGTTTGTGTAAGTTCGACTGAGGGAGCTGACTAATATGGAACACTCAACGAAGTTGTTGAATTGTCGTACACAGGCGAAAAAAGCACATATAATGTTATTTTATTCAAATGTGATTGGATAGATAATTCTGAAAAAGGAATGCAAATGCATAAGGATTATAAACTTGTGGATGTTAATTGAAGGAGAAAATTTCCGAAATATGATCCATTTGTGTTGGCTTATCAAGTCGAAAAAGTTTATTATACTTCATATCCAAATATCAAAAGAGATAAAGATAAGTGGTCAGCAGTATTTAAAACTAAAGCAAGATCGCATGTTGATGCTCCTATTCTCGAATCTGCGTTTCAAGAAGATGTTATTAGTAGTGAGACACTACTATCAATAATTGAAGTGCCAGATAATAACGAAATTATATAGGAGGAGGAAGAAGAAACTCAAGTAGATGAGGAGAAGGTAGAAGAGGAGGAGAAGGAGGATGAGCAGAAGCGGAAGGAAGACGGAGCAGAAGATAAAGAGGAAGATAAAGAGGAACATAAAGAGGATTATAAAGAGGAAGAAGAAGATTTTATAGACTCTCTTTTTAAATACAACATTTCCGAAAACCAATATTCAAGTAGTGATGATGAATAAGATTATTTGTAATTCTTATATTAGTTGAAACTACTTTTTCTAAATGTATGGGCGTTTGCAAAACAATTTCATTTCAGCTATTGACAATTGTTTTTATTAGTTCATTAATAAGAATATATAGTTTCTTGTCATTTAATTGTACATGTTTGTTAATTCATGACAACTTTGAATAGTTTAGTTTTTCTCTATATGGCGGGCGGACGACAAAGAAGAGGTAGTTGTAGTAATGTAGAAACCAAAGCGCAGGAGGATGAGAATGAACAAGTGAATGACGGGAACGTGCCAACGATCCGGATGAGGAAACAGGTGTATGGTAAGACTAGTTCACTTTTACTTTAATTGTTTAATTATAATTATGATTATTTAAAATATCATAATATTCATATATAATGTATTTAACTATGATCATTAATTTCAGGTTGAGTGACTCAGATGTGGTTAAACGGATTTCGGAGACCATAACCTGCGGGTACAAGGAGCATGCGCCAAACTGGAAAGAGGCGTCAAATAATTTGCGGTCGTCTTGGTGGAACTGGTTTGAGGTATAATTATTTAAAATATTATAATTATATCTATTTAAATTTGTTTTTCTCAATTTATCTTTTTATTGATAATATTATAATATTTGTTTGTTTATTTACTTAATATTTTCCTAACTTTATGTTTTTAATCATGACAGCAAAGAGTTTCTTTCGATCCTTGCCATACAGATATGGCAAGGAAAGCTTGGGAATACGCCATGAAGACCTGTTTACATCATATGATCTACCGAGCCTCGCAGAAAGACGAGGAGCACAGGCCGAAGTGGATTCCTTTGGACTTATTTAGAAAGCTTAAGAATAGGCCTGTCGAAGATCCTTGTTTCGTTGCGAGATCTCAATCAGCCTCGGCTAATCGTAGGTCGAGATGTGAAGAGAAGGGAAAGGCGTTGCCTACTCACATTATGGGTAGAAAAAACACCTTGAGAATCATGGACGAAATGGTATATATAAATCTTCTTTCATTTTTTATTTATTTATCTAATTATAATTTAATACTTACATATATATATATATATATATATATATATATATATATATATGTTATACTAACAAGTATTTAAATTGTAGGTCGATAAAAATTCATCTGATATCCCAAATGCCGTGCAAGTCTTAAGGAAGACAAAGAAGCACAAGTTCCGTGGATGGTTATCAAAAAAACCAACTGAACTCTTTGTAAGTTATGCATTATTTTGTTAAGTCATTTATGTTTGTCATTTATATATTTAATTACATTAACTATATAATTTAAATGACAATTACTAATTCTGCGCTTGTTTATGATGCAGAATAAGATCATGGCAAAGAAGACTGAGCTTCAAAGTCAAGGAGTCAAAAACATCGACGATAATGAGATCTATTATGAGGAAACTGGATTTGACGAGAAAGAAAGATGCTACGTATTGGGAATAGCGGCGGATTATTTGTTTGACCATCATAGGCACTCTGTTGCTACCTCAGACCCGGCTCAGTGCACCCCAAGTTTGGCTACTAAGCTGTCAAAGGAGAATGCGGCACTTAGGCAAGAGCGCGACGAGCAAGCTCGAAGGATTGGAGCTATAGAAGAGTACTTGAGTTAGGTTGCAAGAAATTCTACTCAAAGCTGCAGACCTGGAGGTTCCAACCAGGGTCGAGACGACTTTGAACTTAAAACCTTTTATTTGTAAGACTTTACTTTTATGATATAAAATCAAAACTTTGTTCATCCATGGTTTTGTGTTACATTAGTAACTTTGTTGGACGCGTAACTGCTGGAAAACTTCTGTTATTTGCAGGTTTTTTGTCGATTTAACGCGTATAGAGGGGATGAGGAAACAACCATTTCCTGGAAAATAAAGGCGTTTTTGCGACGGAATCCGTCGTAAATATTGAGTGACTTACAGCCAAGTCAAAGAGAAAATCAATTTTTGCGACGGAAAATCCGTCGCAAATGTTGACTTCCTCTTTGACTTGGCTGTACAGGTGGCAGTCAAGTCAAAAAGAAAGTCAACTTTTGCGATAGAAATTCCGTCGCAAAAATTGACTTCATCTTTGACTTGACTGCCACCTGTAATCCGTCGCTATTTATGTTGGCGACAGATATCCCGTGGCACTAACTTTCGACGGATTAGTCCGTCGCAAATACTGCTATTTGTGACGAAAATAAGCGACGGACACTATCTGCAGCAGGAGCTCACCCAAGGGGTCTTGTTGATCAAACCACAAACAAGCCAAACCTGACCCCAAGGACCCCTCAGATGGAAGCTCGAGTTACAAGGTCCAAACAACAAGCTATGACAAGCCAAGATCAAGCCAGGCCAAGCCACACCAGTGAGGAAGACAGTCCAGGACTCAGAAACCCATGCCAAGCCCCAACATAACCCACATTACCCACACAAGACAGAAACAAAGCCATTCAGGCCCAGGCAGACCAATTAACAAACCCTGCATCTAGGAGGTACACCAGGGCATCCCAACCACCCCCACCATGGCCTACCATCAAGACTACCCACTAAGCTACAAGTTTGTCCAGGACAAACCCTTTTGAAGTCTAGAAAAAACTCATGAAACAGACACCCCAAGTTAGAGTCCAGCAAACAATTAAAACAGAGAAAGTACAAGTCAGATTGTGGTTTCCTTTTGCTTAAGTCAACTTGTCCTCGTCCAAGGCAGGTCTTATCTAAGTTCTAATAAGAGTAGAGAGTCCCAAGGAGCAGCAACACATCCAGGCAAAGCAACAAGGCAACAAGAACAACAGATTTCCATTTCAGGAAAACTCCAAAACTGCTTTATTTGGTTTTTTTGTTCAGTCTGTTTTTGTGTCTTCTGTCTGTTCTTTATAGTTGTTGAGCTCGTCCTATTGTGAGGCTTTTAATTAGTGTCAGTAGTAGTAGTTTGAATCCTAAGTTGGCCCTTGGATGATCTGTACATCCAATGGCTCACAAGATATCAGCCTCCCTATATAAGGAGATCTTGTATGTTTATTTCAGGTAGACTTTTATGAATGAATTAACTTTGAGAAATCCCTCAAATATAACAAACTTGTGCTAAGAGCTGTAGTTTGAAACAAGCCTGATACATCTTCAAGGTGTTTGATCAGTGCCTTGTCTTGTGAGTCAAGTTATATCTGTGCCTTGTTGTGTTTAACTTGCTTGCTGTTGAGTCTAGTCTAGGGTGTTTGTGCTTTGCTGTAACACTTGAAAACTGTCTCTAAACTAGTCTTTGAGTCCCTTCTCTTGTGCTATGCTGTAGGGGAGTTTCTCTAAGTCATATCCTTTGAATTTCAGTTGATATAAGTTACTCTCTTTAAAACAGCTTCCATTTCTATTTGAGTTGTTGTCAGTTTAAGTGAATCTAGTCTAGCATCCATCAAAACTTGTAAACCTTAGTAGTTTACACTCCACTATCCGTCGCAAAACTGTCTCTGGCGACGGTAATACCATGTTTGGCGACGGAATAATCCGTCGCAAATCGAGCTTTCTCTTGTAGTGTTTGTTTCTTATCAAGCACCCAGATCCATTTGGCCAAGAGGGCTTTGTTCCAAAATAGCAATTCCTTAATATTGAAACCACCTTCATATCAAGGAGAGCAGATACTGTCCCAACTCTTATTAGTCCATTTTCTCTGATTCTCCTCAATTCCCCAGAAGAAGTCCTTACTCATTCTGTTTATCCTCTTGAGGGTATTTTAAGGAAGAAGAGTGGTAGTGCACCAGAAAGAAGCCAGGCAAAAAAAAAAAACAGCATTAAGGAGTTGAGCTTTGCCAGCATAAGAAAGAAATTTGTTAGCCCAATGCTGGATACTGTGCTGCATCTTATTAAGGAGAGCATCATACATGTTAGAGGTATTTCTAGCAGTGAAAAGAGGAACACCCAGATACCTGAAAGGGAAGGAGCCCTCAGAGAAACCAGATAGTTGAAGAATTTACTACTTAACAGTAGGAGAAACCCCACCCAGGTAAATATCAGTCTTATCTTTGTTTGCACAGAGACCAGACCAAGTAGAGAACTTATCTAAAGTACTCTTGTGTAAAGTACTAATGACAGCTTGGACAGAAGGGACATCACCTCTAACATAGATCATCCGATCATCAGCAAAGATAAGATGAGTAAGCTTAAGCTTAGTGCATATAGGGTGGTAAGATACATTAGGCAGATAACAAATATTCCTGAGATATCTAGAGAGAATCTCCATACTCAGCACAAACAAATAGGGTGAAAGGGGATCGATCCCCTTGTCTGAGGCCACTAAGACCTTTGAAGAAACCATGATTATTAACATTTAGCTTGATGGAGAACCAAGAAGAGGAAATGCATCCCATAATCCAGGTAATAAACTGAGGAGGAAACTTCAAAGCAATGAGCATGTTTTGAATAAAAACCCACTGCACAGAATCAAAAGCTTTCCTAATGTCTACCTTGATGAGGCATCTAGGAGTAAGATATTTCGTACCATAACCTTTTACAAGAGCTTGGGACAGCATAATATTCTCATGAATACTCCTATCCTGGATGAAATCAGCTTGCTCAGTCCCACCAGAGAAGGAATAACACACTTGAGCCTTTGAGCAAGAATCTTACTAATTGTCTTGTATAGAATAGAACAGCAAGAGATAGGTCTATAGTCAAGTACAGTACTGCTAACCAGCTTCTTTGGAATCAAAGTAATTAAGGTTGCATTTGCTTGCTTACTCATTTTCCCAGTTCTAAAGAAAGCCTGGACAGCCTTACAAAAATCAGTCCCAATATACTCCCAAGAGGCTTTATAAAAAGCAGAAGAGAACCCATCAGGACCAGGGCTCTTATCAGAGCCAATAGCAAAAAGAGCAGCCTTAATTTCAGTATTCTCAATAGGATTAGTAAGGCCTTCAAAATCACCCTCCATCAAACAATTGCCTTGTTGAATATAATCATTATCTAGAGACAGAACCTGAGTAGCTTTGCCAATAAGACCTTCATAGTACTCCACAAAAGCCTTAGCAACCTCAGCTTGACCAATCCTATCAACCCCATTACTATCCTTTATATGACCAATGATCTGCTGTGTGGTCCTCATATTAATTCGAGCATAAAATTATTTGGAGGAGGAGTCATTATGAGAAATATGCTGACATTTAGCTTAAAAAAGGAGGGTTTTGAAGGAATATCTATAATTGTCTTATTATTATTATTATTATTATTTTATTTTATTTTATTTTTTTGGCAAGAAATTCCTCCTTTTCATTCATCCTTTGAAGGGAAATAAAGGAAAAAATTCATACAAGACATATCCACTAAGCTAAAGTACTCCTAAACCCTATTTAGACTATTCACTAAGTGATGAAAATTCTTAACTTTACATTTGCTTAAAATTCTAGCACTAATAAGAAACATTATGCTAGAAATGAGTTGATGAACGGAACTCTCCTTCCCTCCAAAGATCCTAGAGTTCCTTTCTTGCCATAGCTTATAGCAAACCGCGGCAATACTCTCCTTATACCAGCCTGCTTTCTAATGGTGCTTTGCTTTTTGCCTGCTACTCCAACACAGTTCAGTTTTGCAGTTATTCCCTCTTCCTGTGATGCCAATCCAAGCCTTAACTTTGCTCCAAACCAGCTTAGAATAAGTGCAATTGAAGAATAGGTGCTGATGGCTTTCACTCTCCATCTTGCACAGGACACATCTATTAACCATAATCAAGTCATTCCTAGTAATCCTATCAATGGTAGGCAACTGTTTCTGGATAGCTAGCGAGGTTATAATCCCATGGCTGGGGACTACAAACCTGTGCTTCAGAGCATGAACTCCAGGAGGGCAATTATAGTGCCCTCTGAACCAATTGTAGGCTCTGCCAATTTGAAACCTTCCCTGAGGAGACCAGTCAGTCAGAAGAGCCTCAGCAACATCAATGTTGCCAGTCTTGAGGTGAATCTCGTCCTTAATGCTGAGGATACTTCTCATACTTTCAGAAAACCTGTCCTTGCTATGGCTGTTCCAGATTGCATCAGTTGGGAAAATATAAGCAAGATTCCACTTTACCCATAAACCCTCATGCTGCTGAGTAAGGTGCCAAATCCACTTGGCCAAGCATGCTTTATTCCAGGCTAAGACCTCCTTTACATTAAACCCTCCTTCATTCCATGGTGAACAGATTTTAGCCTAGCTCTTGTGAACCATCTTCTTCTTCCTAGGATTAATGCCCCAGAAGAAATCCCTACATAATTTCTTAATTACTTTAAGGATATTTCTAGGCATAAGGGTATTGGCACACCAAAACTAAGCAAGCCCAAATACCACAGAATTGAGAAGCTGAGCTCTTCCAGCATAAGAAAGGATTTTGCTTGACCAGTGGCTCACAGCAGTTTGGATGTTAGTAATAAGGACCCCATACACATCAAAAGTAGTCCTAGCAGTGTTAAGAGGCAATCCAAGATACCTAAAGGGAAATTCACCTTCAGAAAATTGAGTGACATCCAGAATTTGCCTCTTAACAATGTCAGACAGACCACCAAGGTAGATTTCCGTTTTGTCTGGGTTAGCATGCAATCCAGACCAAAGAGAAAACTTCTTGAGCACATTAAGGACAGCCTGAATGGATGGCACATCTCCTCTAGTAAAGATCATTAAGTCATCAGCAAATATGAGATGGGTAAGTCCTAGCTTAGAGCATTTAGGATGGTAAGACACCATAGGATGAACACAAATCTTCCTCAGGTACCTGGAAAGGATTTCCATACTGAGAACAAACATGTAGGGAGAAAGAGGATCACCCTGTCTAATACCACTAGATCCCTGAAAAAATCCATGAATAGCACTATTTACTTTCACAGAGAACCAAGGACTGGAAATACACCCCATGATCCACCTAATAAAATTTGCAGGAAACTTCAGAGAAATAAGCATATTCTCAATAAACTCCCATTGAAGAGAATCAAAATCTTTTTTTATATCAACTTTGATTAGTGATCTGGGAGTGAGATACTTTCTCCCATAACCCTTAACCAAAGTTTGTGCCATCATTATATTCTAATGAATATTCCTTCCAGGGATAAAAGCAGCTTGCTCTTGGCCAATAATGTGTGGTAGGACCTTTTGCAGCCTATTAGTGATGATTTTGCTAATGGTTTTATAGAGGACAAAGCAGCATGAGATAGGCCTGAAGTCAAGCACAGAGTTGCTTATCTTTTTCTTACGGATTAGAGTAATGAGAGTAGCATTGGCTTGCTTACTCATTCTTCCAGTCTTAAAGAAATCAAAGACTACTTGACAGAAATCAGCACCAATGATATCCCAAGAAGATTTAAAGAAACCTGAAGAGAAACCATCAGGCCCAGGACTTTTGTCATTCCCAATTCCAAAGACAGCCGTCTTAATTTCCTCATATTGCACAGGGCTTGTCAAAAGATCATAATCCTCATGCTTAACACAAGGCCCTTCCTGAATAAAGTTGTTATCCAAAGGTAGAACTGAAGAAGAAGCCCCAAGCAAACTATGATAATAATCAACAAAACTATCAGCAACATTATTCAACCCAAGTCTAGTGTGACCATCCTTGTCTTTTATCTGACCAATGATTTGCTGATACTTCCTGTCATGAATCTTAGCATAGAAGTATTTAGTAGAGGAATCACCCTGTGAGATTTTATCCACTTTAGCTTTCTGCTTAAGGATAGTCATTTCAGCTTTTTTAAGCGTTACATAGGTACCAAGAAGCTCCTTCTCCAGGTCCAAAGAAGGTTGACCAACTTGCCCCTGATTACTTCTTTGACAATCAAGTAGAGCCTGCTTAGCAACCTTCACCCTTTTTGAGATGTCATTATAATTATGCTTGTGAAGATCGGAAAGACTCTTTCTAACAGCTTTGAGTTTGAAAAAGAAACAATAGTTCTTAGAGCCATGAACCCTAGTTAACTAAGCCTCCTGAACAGTGGATCTGTAGAGAGGATGATCAACCCAACAATTCAGGAAGCTGAACCTAGAGCTTTTATGAGAATCAGTAAGAAGAGTTACAAGGACAGGGGAATGATCAGAGACCCCAGCACGAAGGAATTCAGCAGAATAGGCAGGGAAGAGTCTAAACCAACTAGGATTAGCCAAGACTCTATCCAATTTAGACCAAACTCTATGCTGCACTTCCTGTTTGTTAGTCCAGGTAAACTCACAACCAGAACCACGCAGGTCCTTAAGCTCACAATTAAGCAAGCAAGCATTAAAATCCAATATGTCACTAAGACAAGGAGGGATATTACTAATCCTCTCAGTAACATCTCTAACCACATTAAAGTCCCCAAGAACAATCCAGCTAGTGACAGTAGCTTTGATCCTATCTAGACTTTTCCAAAGTTCATCTCGAGATCTGGCATCATTACTACCATAGACCATTGTAAGGAAAAACTTCAGACATGTGGCATGATGAAGAACTTCACAATGTATGAACTGAGCATGAATACTCAGAGGAGTAACAGTGACAGTAGTAGGCTTCCAAATAATCCAAATCCGCCCATTATAATGAGCTTCATAGTTAAAAAGAACATTAAAAGCATTGAGTTTACCTCTAATAATTTTTGGAGCTTTCTTATGTTTAATCCTTGTTTCAAGGACTCTTAAAATATCCAATCTCTGATGCCACAAAAAATCTACAATTTCATGTAACTTTAGAGGGTCATTACCCCCTCTAACATTTCAAGAAGAAACCTTCATTGGACCTTATCAGGGGGTATCCCATCCCCTATTGATTTTTGAACCTGAGTTACATCATTAGAACTGACAAATGAAACTCTCTTCAAGGCTATTTGAGTGTCAACCATGTCAGCCTCCTTGTTGCATTCTGGATGCCTTATAGTCTCATCAAAGAGGGGATTAGCCTCTAAATGAATAACTGAACTACCACCTAGCATACAAGGTAATGGGCATGAGTTCTCCCCTTGAATACCATCAGTAGAGATGGACAGGTCTACATTGAGAGCAGAATATCTATTAGCAATCTTAATCTGCGTAACACGCAATGACTTAGGTGATTGTCCTCTCTTCAAGGCTATTTGAGGATCAAACACCCTGTCCTTCTTGCAGCATTCTTGATGCATTTTAGCAGATTCTGTAGGCAAAGGAAGTACAGGAGAAAGTACAGAAACCTCAACCTGAGCCTCAACCTTACCTTGAGAATTTACTGAGGTACCACCTAGCTTACAAGGCACATAATTATTAGTCAAACTAGTCTTGGAGACAGGCTTGAAGACTTTAGTGGGAACAACAGCCTTTTCCTTTTGTTTATTTTTCTTGCAATTCTTCTGCTGATGTCCCATTTTGCCACACTCAGAGCAATAGAAAGGTAACCATTCATACTCAATTCTTTGTTCAGAAGGACCAAAAGAAGTATTAATTGTAACTATCTCTGGCAGCTTAGATGAAATATCAGCTTCCACCAAAACTCGAGCAAAGGAAAGCTTTCCTTTGCTAGTAGTATGCATATCAGCAAACATTGGCCTCCCAACCTTACTAGCCATTTTACTGAGAACCTTAACAGACCATAAGTAAGGGTCAAGATCAGGAAATAAAACCCAAATAGATAGGTATGCTGGAAACCCTTTCCATGGCGGTGGAGAAAGAAGGAGACCACTGCTTAAGAATCAAAGAGTAAGATCCTAATCGCCAAGGCCCTTCCTTAAGAACATTGTTCATTTCAGACTCACTAGAGAATCGAAAACTAAACCAGCCTTTCTTGAAGTACTGAACAGTTGGCTTTGCAATATGGCTCCAATGTTTTTCAACAAACTCCCCCATTTGCTTTATACTTGGTTTCATTCCAATCACATTCCCCATTAGAGTGAACTTCCATAGCTTCAATTCCTCCTGAAAATCCTCTAACTCAATCTCAATCTGAGAAGACTCACAGCATTCTTGATGGTAAGAGAGACTCATACCCACGGGATTCTTAGGCTTAACAATATCAATCCATTTAGTATGAAGTGTTGCTAGCTGTGGTACACCCCCATTAACATGTGTTTCAGGAACTCTCGAGTTATCAAGGCTTTTCCTCCCTAATTCCTTTGTAACCTCTGAATTCACACCATTCTCCACAGGAATGGAAGAACCCATTCCCAGAACAGAGGTCACAGGATTAATAGTAACACCCACATT
This sequence comes from Heliosperma pusillum, assembly GCA_022085475.1. NCBI lineage: Eukaryota > Viridiplantae > Streptophyta > Magnoliopsida > Caryophyllales > Caryophyllaceae > Heliosperma > Heliosperma pusillum. The sequence goes on along the minus strand of JAIUZE010033055.1, from coordinate 4,725 downwards.
ATCATTAGGCAAAGTAGTTCCTCTAATGTTAGCACAAGATTTACGAGGAGCAGATGATATAATTGCATCAACAATCAGATCATTAAGACTCGACGAAGGAGAAGGAGAAGAAAAATGGGTTCCTGAGACATTACCAGAATTGTGAACCAAACTAGTATCAATGTAATCAGCAGAAGACGAGGAATCGATTGATGCTCTTATCTTTGGAGGACGACCTCTTCCCCGCGCCATAGGATCTTGATGTTGAAGCAGCAATGGCGTCAAATTTCAGAGAAAACCAAGAGGAGAGAGAAACTTCTCTCTAGGCGCGGAAAATCTTTATTATTATTATTATTATTATTATTATTATTATTTTTTTTTGTTAAAATAATAAGATGCGCGCAGCTTTCATTATCATAAAATGAAAAGTTTACATGAAGTTGGTGGGGAGCCGAGAGACAATCTGGGTCCCCACCCCCTTAGCTATAGCAAAACTAAGTCTAGCAAAAATATAAGCGGCCACACGAGCCCCAGCATCCTGAGATACCGAGAATTTCTGGATCCGCTTGAGCAAGTCAACAGCATCCGAGCCTAACTCTCCAAGCGAAGAGAAAGAGAAGGGTAGGAAACCATAGCCAGCAGCCGCACAAAAATCCGCATACTTAGCACATTTGCGCTGAGCAGCATCAGCGACAACCCGTCCTGGCACAAAATCGGACATCCCAGTCTGAGTTAAGGGGGAAGACCCTGTCAAATCAACACAGACATCACGCTCTCTGTCCTAGGAATATAGAAGCAAATCCGCAGGACGAAGAGATTTGTCATGCCCGTCAACCAAACCGATATCAACCTCCTTACCCGCAGAAATACCAGACCTATAGCATATGTCAAATAAAATGTCACGAACGAGGTTATGCCGATGCTTAACCTCCACACCACCAGTACAAGAAACAGCGTGGTACCCATACACATCATCAGCAAAAACCTGAGAGCAAGCAGGACAAGGCCTAGGTACCGCGAATAACGGAACACCCAGAGAGAGGGACCGCACGCAACCAATCAGAGGAGTGGGCACCCTGCTGAGACTTCCATAACGCAAGCTGGCGCGGTGTCAAAGAGAAAACAGATTCTGCAGTAGCAGCAATCCTCGCAAAATATATATCTGCCAGTTTCTTCAGAAGTTTAGGGGCAGTGATTTCACTAGGATCACGTAGAAAGGCAGAACCTGTAGTCTCAGAGAACACCCGCAAGGCATCATCGAAAGTAGGACCAGCATCTATAATACCAGAAGGCCGTAGTAGCTTAGCCTGCAAATCGGCAGACTGCAAGTGGGACGCCAAAAAAGCATAATGCAAAACATCCCCGGCAGCATAAACACTGAGCCCACCAAGATGAAAAGGGAAACTGGCAAGGCGCCACTTCCAATCCCCAAAACCAGGTCCATACTCGGTGACAATGCGTTCCAAGCTAGAACGAAGTGCTGCATGAAAACGAAGATGGACAGACCCAAAGATCCCCGGGGAACATGTACGGAGGGTAAAGTAGAGCTTAGATATACCCGTACAAGCTCTAAGCAGAAGCAACTCACATTGCGGGTCCTCAATCCTAGCAACTAAATCCATCAGCTTGATGGTCTTAGTCACTCTCTTCGCCACAAGCTCACTGCCAAAACTAGAGCAAGTACTGACAGGCCCACCCAAAACAGAAACACCACGCAAAGGCCGAGCAATGAAAGAAGGGAAAACACCAGGGAGTCGACTCCGGGGATTCTCAGTAGGCCAAAAAACCTCAGTCTTAGCGACATTAAGATGGAGATAAAACTGAGGACCATCTGCCATAATCAAATCCAAAACCTTCCCCATCTCCAAAGTATCCCCAACAATGGTGCCATCATCCAAGTACCAATCTTGCACACTCAAATCAAAAGAGTCCCGTATCTTGCACACCAAGGGATGCAAAACCAAAGCGAAACGTAAGGGTCCCAAAGAATCACCCTGCTGGACACTCTGACAAGACCACAAACAATGTTCCCCATAATAAAGACGGGCAAGACTAGAGTAACAGAACTCCACCAAGCGGGAAAGAATCGGGCAACGACGACGAACTTCCAGAAGCATGGTTACACGATCAACAAGGTTGAAAGCATTCTGGAAATCAACCAACAACATAGAAAGCCCCACATCCCCACCACGAGCCTCAACAATCCGATTCAAGGCATGCACGACAGCCTCTCCTCCACCGGACACCCCAACCCCAAACTGAAGACCATCAAAATAAGAACAGAAAGAAGGACCAACCAAACAAGCACCTACCTTAGAAACAAGACGTCTCCAGACGATACCAACAGCAATAGGACGAACACCACCACCAGGTTTAACAAGCGGCGTGAGCGGAGCGCTGGCAATGTACTCACTAAGAGCTAGCGGACATCTGCCCTAAAGAAAAAGATTGACCACCCTAGTAATAGAAGCGATCAGGTCATCAGAGATAGCCACAGCAGCGCCACTCAAGCAGTCCATAAGGTGTTGGGCACGAAACCCATCCCTCCTGAAGAAGTGCCACGAGGGAAACTACGAATCATATCCAAAACCACAGCCGAAGATGCAACAAGAGAATGATGATCCACGGGTAAAAGAGGCAAGGAAGGAGATGGGGCGACCGTGTGCTTCTCTCGCAAAGCCCCAAGAGTGGCATCAGAGTAGGGGGCGACGCCAGAGGAAGAACGCACCCTAACAGCAGCGGTATAGTGACCATCACAAATCTTCCGCCGACATTGGCGGAGGTTAAGCACACTCAAATCCATGTCCTCTTCCACATGAAAAGAAGGAGGAGACTCTGCCAACCACTCCTGCAAAAGCTGCAAACCCCCTCCAGGCAGCCACGAAGCAAGAATAGCCCTGGTAATACTCTCCTCCTGACGCTGTCGCCTAACAGCAGTCCTACACTCAAGATTATTCCTAGGAACGAAGGTCTTAAGAAGACAAAGAGGCAACACAAGCAAACGAACCCAGCAGGAGAGGTCACCAGGGGAGTCAGCCACATCATCCAAGACCCCCTTCAAAACCCGAGCAAACCCAAGACGACACTTAGGGGGAATAGATTTCACGGTGCGGAGACCCAAAGGAAATAAACGATCAAGCGAAGAAACAGACCACTGAGCAAACTCCACCCCACCATCAGATGAAAGAACCGAGTGAGACGGAGACGGAGGTCTAGGGATACCGTGAATAATAAAGCTAACGATGCCATCACCACAATCTGGGGGCGCAAAAAAATCACCCCGACCATGCCGACAACTAGAGCGAAAGGTATGGGTTTTAAAACACTCCCCACACAACCAAAGCCCTATCCGCTTCAAAGTAATCTCGGCATTAGAGAAAACCGTCAGACTATCAGTAAGAGTTTGACGCGTCAGACCCATAGCACCATCAATACAATGTCGGTCCTGAAAATGCTTTTGCCAGGCGGCCTTAGTAAGGCCCTTACCACGACCATCCGGACACTCATGAATACACGAGAAAGGACAATGGAACCGAACCAAAACAGGCATGATGCAATACGTACAACAACAAGCCAAACACTAATCACATGCAAGCCACGTGCATGTAAAGCAAAACAGGAAAACAAAACAAAAGGGAACCCTAAACTAACCAGGGATGCCCAACGACAGCGGCAACTACACCCACTACCGGCATCACCACCACGATATGGCCAAAGCCGACCACCCCCCACAACAGCGCCCCACAACACCAAACAACAAAACAAGTAAGAAAAAGGAAAACCGTAAACGATCCAGGGATGCCTGACGGCACCGGCAACAACAGCCACAACCGGCATCACCATCACGACAAGGCCAAAGGCCGACCACCCGCCACAGCAGCTGCACCACACCACCACAGAAGCAGCACAACCAAAATGCGCAAATGGCGAAAACCTGCAAATGCGCAGCGGCACCGAATCCAAAAGCGAACAAATCCTTTCCCTCTATATGCAGGAAGGTGGACGTCGACCGGCAACAGAAGACCAAGGACACAGTAAGCGGCACAACGCCGCACGAGGACACCACAAAAAGCAAACAAAGGGAATTGAGAAAGAAAGCCCTAAACGCCGGCAACCTACACACTGTCTGGAGAAACGAAGAGCCAGGTGCGGACGGTGGCCGGTGAGGGAGCAAGGGTAGTGAAGGTGGCCGGTGTGGCAGCAACCCATCCGCAGCAGCAGGAAGCCCTAATCGTCTAAACGCATAACGCTCCTCTCTCTCTCTAGCGCTTTTTTCAAATTAGTCTATTAACAAAGGCTATTAACAAATTAGTCTGCTTCTCTATTAACCTATTATTATTATTATTATTATTATTATTATTATTATTATTATTATTATTATTATTATTATTATTATTATTATTATTATTATTATTATTATTATTATTATTTTTATTATTATTATTATTATTATTATTATTATTATTATTATTATTATTTTTATTATTATTATTATTATGAGATACGCGCAGCTTTCATTAAAATAAAATGTAAAATTTACAAGAAGTTGGTGGGGAGCCGAGAGACAATCTGGGCCCCCACCCCCTTAGCTACAGCAAAGCTAATCCTAGTAAAAATATAAGCGGCCACCCGAGCCCCTGCATCCTGAGATACCGAGAACTTCTGGATCCGCTTAAGCAAGTCAACAGCATCCGAGCCCAGCTCCCCAAGCGAAGAGAAAGAGAAGGGTAGGAAACCATAGCCAGC